>SGPM01000119.1:0-73308 GCA_004802725.1 Antrodiella citrinella | reverse complement strand
AATCTCGGATCTCGCCGCACGTCCGGCCATCATATTATATGGCCTAATTGGGATTAAGCTTGACCATCTTATATGTACTAACCGACTGTATAGTGTGACGTTCCGATGAGGTGTGTTGTGAGAGCGCAAAAGCGAGGATCACCATGGCCGTCGTCAAGGTGATCCGCAGGAGATAAACACCTAGCACAACATACACAAGTAAGCAGTGTGAAAGAAAAGATACCAATATAGAGAATAGAGACTTACTTGGGACACCACCCTTGAACAATCCCTGCGAGAAGAACTTGCTCCGGATAGTCTGCGATGAAAGGACCAAGGCCGAATATAGTGCGCCGATAATGGCCGTCAGGACACTGCATAACATGTGGTGTTGTCATCCCATGACGCAGAGGCCAGAGAATGCGTGTGAGCGAATTGTGATACAGCTGCTTGCAGAACACACGAAACTCGTCGTCATCCTTATGAGCAGTAGATGCTTTGGAATCAACCTTCAGATTAGATGACATACCATAGCAATTGAGAGCTACGTGAACATACCTTTAGGAATAGCAAGGAACACCGTCGGCATGACAGCTTCGCGGTGTGCGCGTCGCATCTCGTTTGACACATTTCCGATAGACATGTAGAGGGGATGGAATTGTGTGTGACCAGTTGCGACTGACGCTGTAGTCTTATCGGCACCTAGAATGACCGGGCAGAACATCGAGTGGTGTGTGTCTGGATCCGCTGCGATGATATCCTGCTCAATGACAGAAATATGAGCTCGCAAAGCCACCAAGGACGTGATGGAACTCACCGCCTGTTTCCACGCCCAATGACCAGACATGAAGTTCGACCACCGGCGTTCATTGACTCCGATATATTCCTGGAAGGGCGTGTAATCGAAAGAGTTCTTGAAATCGGGGCTCTTGAGCATATTGCGCGCCACCGTCAGCGTGTTCCGTGTATAGACTGTATAGCCCTCGCGTTTCCACTGAGGTGCGTCGAGTGGAAGTGGACCTGTGTAGCGAATAGTGAACGACTCCCAGGGTGCGTCGCCAACCTCGATAGCATCAATAGTCTTGAGTAGGTCGTCCGAGTGCCGATAGAAACCGGAGTCTTTGCCCTGGCCTTGTACCACTTGTTTGGCAGTGAGAATCTTCATGAGTTGTGTGAAATCTGGGCCTGACGTCTCGACCTTCTCGAAAGCCCACTCAGCCATCTCAAACGCTGGACGGTCTTCAAAGGGGGACCAATCAGCGATATTGTCAAGTGGGGGCGGGGGTGTATTTAGTGGGAGTATGTCCCCATCGACATCGCAGGGTTTTGCTATAAATTCGAGGTCACATTTATACAAGGATATTATTGTCGAAAAGAGCACTTACCATCGAGAAGGTTGTGATGAGAGAAAGTTGAGCGAGGGCTACTGGGACGAGGGTGTTTATGGTGACTACGATTGTGCGATTGGAATCCGGAGAGAGTGGCAAATGTACGCTGATGGGGTACGCAGTAGAAACCCATCTTGGAATAGGGTGGATTGTGAGGGGAAATTGCAGCGAAAGCAAAAGACTCGGAGGATCACAAGAGACTCCAAGTTGCTAGCACGTGCGTGACGTGCATGAGCAACGCGCGTTCTTTTGAGCGACGCGCGTTCCTTTTGTGCGGATAGAGTCGTCGTTGTCTTCTTTGCTCAAGGGATCCCAGTCCTCTATCGCGATGGTGAAAACTCGCAGCTCCAAAACATCAGCAGAGATGGATGTTGATCCTCTTCCCCTTGAAGACAGTCTCTTCAGAGTGGCCGCAACAGCAAAACGTCGCCGCGCTACGACAACAGGCTCCACACATCCTCCTCCGAAGCTTTCTCGCAGAGATAATGACTTGGTGTCATCTTCTTCTGACCCACATTCCATCGCACCAGCTTCTTTCGATGCGAACTTAGTGGAAGATGTTCTCCAAGCAGAAAATGGAGAAGATGCTCCGCAACCGGATCTGAAGACGATTCCTGCTCTCCGCCAATCAACACGTCATCATCGCAACGACCTTGAGGCCCATCCTGGACTGAAGGCAGGTCTCGGGAAGCGTGCCCATGCTGATATTGCAGCAGAGGCTGCGGATAAGCGGAGGGAGAAGGACATGGAAAAAGAAGAGAAGCGGGAGGCTCAGAGAGCGAAGGAAGCTAGGGAGAAGAGAGGTGCACAAGTGACCGCTAAGATGCTCAATGAGTATGCAAAACGTCAAGGTGAAGAAGAGTCTTACCTCAAGGAGAACCATTCACAACCTCAGCGTGGCAGCAGAATCAACTTCAAGGTGCAGCCATCTTCTCGCATATCCGCGGATGGCTCAGATGGCATGATCCAGAGAGACCATGACTCAGATCGGCCTCAAGCTCGCTCCGATGCTACTGGACCTTCTACACCCAACATTGAGAGCGAAGATGAGAGTTACATTGCGAAGAAGGACAAGGGAAAGTCATCGTCGAGGGTGGTTTTGGCCAAGCAGGAGTTTGAGGCGTATCTTGACAACGGGAACAGTGATGAGGTGCATCTCTCCTATCCTCTCGAATCAGTGTCTGGATATTAATGCAACAAGCAGAGTGATTTTGATGACGAAGTGCAACTCACCGCTGCAGAGAAGAAGAAGTGGCGCGCACAGACTCTTCGCGACACCATCGATGCCGCACGCAAGATAGATGGCTCAGGTGAAGGTGCAGTGAAAAGGGCTTCTGGATCTAAGTCGAGCGAAAGAAAGTACGTTCAGCGTCTTGTGTTTGCGTGTGATACTGTGAAGAATGTTGATATCGCTTACCTAAAGAATCCTGACGCCAACTGCAACAGGCAAGAAAAAGCCAACAGATAACGAAGGCCTTCTTCCGGATTGGAAAGCCAGGTTGAAGACTCCCAACAATCCCTCGTTGCCCACGCCAGTGCATCGTCGACTGCACACCCGGAAGTTGAATGAAGACATAGGTGGTTTCACAGATGCGGACGTCGCAGAGGGGAAGGGGAAGAAGGGGAAGTTCAAGACGGGCAATAAGAAGGAACGAGGGTCGCGTGTGGTGAGTTCAAATTTCGTCGTATCTGAGTTGTAGTGCTGATTGTTGTATCGTTTTATTACCACTCTGCCTTCAGCTCGTGAGGATGGACTCCGACGATGACGCCCCTTCTGACCACCCGGACAGTCCTGGTCATGCGATATTGAAGGTCGTCCGTGCTCGACCGGGCAAGCCTCGCGCTCCAAGAGAACGTGGAATCAACGCCTGCCCAGAATGGTCGCATGCACTGGTCGATGCAGTCTTCACGTCCACTGCAATTGATTATTACGGTGGCGTGGATATGCCGTTTGAATTGGATCATGTTGGTTCAGCGCCAGAGTCCGACTTCATGTTACTCTTACAAGGTATCATCGATCTGGTCTGTCCGGAGCAGAATTACAAGGTCTCGAGGTCAGATGCCATCTACGCTAGGGTGAGTACCTTGTCTCTGAACTATTGTAGCCCCGGCTCAACTTGCACCTCGTGAACCTAGGTGCGGCAACGTGTACACACCTGGATCTCGACCTTTCACAGCAGCAGCAACGCCTTCATTCAAGCAAAAATTTCTCGCGAGAAGCTCACAGTAGCAAAGGTTCAACAGTGGGTTGGTAGTGCATCACGCGGTGATGGTGAGGCGTTCTGGGGTGAGGCGGCAACAAATGGAACGGTGAGCACATCAGGAAAAACCTCCAGTTCTAATTACATGGAATCATACATAAAACGTCTGATACTGCATAATTCACCGTAATCACATCCATTATACACATTACAACACTTACATTCAATCCGTGGAGTCCCCGATTATTTTACCGACACTTACATGTGGAACCATGTAATTGCGCGCTGATTACCTCTGAAGCCCGAACATTCGTTGAGAGTTCACACAAGAATTATACACCATCCGCAGACATTACTGCGAGCTTCTTTTATAGCTTATTACATGGTGTTACCTGCAATCTCAAGGGTATTCATCCATCCATTCACTCATTTCACACAGGATTAGGTGAACAAAGATAATTGCTAGCACTAAGCTAAGCGGTAGTCCATACCAGAAATTAAGATCATAGCCAGTAAAGAGTGTGTAGGTATCTGTCACAAACAAGGAACAGTATGAAAGGGGAGGGGAGAGGGAGAAGGAACATAGTCCAAAACCTGATCATTAAAAGACATGTAGATACCAGACAGACAGAAGGCAGGGATCAAGGGCGAGACAAGAAACAACCAAACCAAGATCATGATGCAAGAGATAACACGAGAGAAGACATAACAAGATAAGATGTGCGTGCAACTACTCAGGCATGTTCGCGAAGTCAACCTCATTAGCAGCGTCGACGGCGTTTGCGGAGACAACGCCAGCAGTGGCCCTTTGAAGCAGCAGTTAGCGGAGGCATGTATAATTGACAACAAACTTACCGGACAGCAATGAGGATATTGGCCATCATACGATGAGCCCGCTTGGGACCCGCCTGCTTGAGGATTAGCTCCAACGTCATCACCTGTTCTTGATACAGTGCAATGCCAGTGTCAACATGAAAGGGGGCCGAGATATAGACACCAGTCGTCCAACAGAGAAGAACAGCATTCACCTATGAATAGATGTGACATGTGAGTAACATATTTCACGAAATGAGGCCATGAACATGACAGCACGTACTGCAGCTGCAGCCATCGCTAGCATGCAGATGGGGATCTCATGCTCGGTGGGCTTGTCAGGGAGAGATGAACGGAACCTGTCAGCGTGCCTGATGCCAACACTAGTCGACGTGCCAAAGTAGGCTGCTTGCAGAGTTTGAATGATCATGGGGGCCTGGAAGGGTTGGGATTTGATGATGCGAACCTAGGCCAGACTACGTCAGTAATGTGCCACAATAACACACCGCATGGGACAATGTACTTCAGTCCCAGTAATGGTTGTCGGGTACATGTACTTGCGAGAGTCAAGAAGATTGGCAACCAGAGTCTTGATCTCAAGGACTGAACGGGCCACACCCATCCAGTGCCTCAGAGAATATGCCGCGTCTAACCTTGGCACGACTGCATCCTTGACGTGGGTGCGATAGTGGCTGAGGCGATTTGCGGGCTGATAAACCAATGTCAGTGAGGCAACAACAGGGAAAAAAATAACATACATGAGTCATAAGACGTTTAGCGTATAGCCAATCATCTCGGATACGGTCTGCGATGGTGTTGTGAACATCCATCGCACAAGCTATGAGAACCGACCGCAGGTACGCAAGTTTGTCCTCGACCTCAGGGTAAGGTGTGTCGAACGCCGCATCCACTTCAACCATCTTGATGGCCAACCCAAGGATGAGGCGCACCAGAACAGGCTGATCCTTGAGATTGGTGCCGCCGTGAGCATTGAGAATAAGGTCCGTCCATGCAGGCCACCCGTCCTCGATGTCAGATTCAGTATCGCTTGCATCGTTGCCTCGTTCATCGTCGGAAGAGCCATTGCCACCAGTAGCGACAACAGGCTCCTCCTCAATGTCGGACTCCTCGAACCCAGGTTGCTAGTGATAGCAATGTTAACTCCGGTTGTACTCGCAAAGGCAAGACATACCTCCAACTTTGCCTTGGCTGCTCGAGTCGAGCCCTTGTTGGCGTTCGCAGCTTTTACAGCTTGCTGAAGAGAAAGTGGAGTATGCAATGAGTATACTGCGTGCCGAACGTGAACAACAGACATACCTTGGGCGCAGGGTGCTCTTCATCTTCGCTGGCTGAATCACTGTTAAAAGAGTCAGTGGGACGGTCCTCGCCGTACACATTGGTAGTCCAAGCAGGAACCTAAGGTTATGTGCCATCAGTAGCACACATGGGTACCTTGAGATACTGCTTACCTCGTCGTGACGGCCTGATGACGTGGCCTCGTTGTCGTCGTCATCCTCCTCCTCCTCGTCATCCGTTGAGCCATGCTTGCCAGTGAGATCGTTCTCCTCTTCGTCCTCTTCGTCGTTATCCTCTGCCTCAGGATCCACGGAACCCTGAAAGCCCAAGGTCAGTATTACGCATGCAGAGGAATGCATAAGCGTACCACAATAACAGCAGGGTCGTCTTGATGACGTGGCAGCGTAGGGCGACGCTTGGCACCTGCAATAAATTTAGAGGTGAGTGCATATCAACAAATAGAGGGTAATCAAGACTTACCTGTGGACGGTGTGCTTGCAACCACCGCACGACCAGTCAGCTCGGAGATCGCAGAATCAGCGACATCCGGCGTCGCTTTTACTACCGGTCGGTGAAGACAAAAGAAAGTGTCGTCATTGATGGCGACACCAGAGTGGTTGAGGTCAAGGAGGGTCCAAAGAGAACCGATCGGTGGTGAACAAAGTATGTCGTTGGATGTTGAGTTTTGAGAAAGAGGGAAGAGCCATGTCGAGGCGTGTTTGCAGATGTTTGGTTCAATCAACAGCGGTGAGTGGGAATCCGGTACAACAAATTACGTAACATTCTCACCTGCAGGACCAGGCGCCGTGTTGATCTTGCCTTCAACAACGGCCGCAACATTCTTGCCATCTCCCTCCCGTTTCGACTTCTTCGAGCTATGCTGCTCAGTGTCCGAGTGCACCCTCTTGCGGCCGTTCGGAAGATCACGATTCCAGACTGAAGGTACATCAAAGTCAGTGCTTTGTTTGTGACCACAATAATGACAGCTGACTTACTTTTAGTATCCAACGCTATCGCTTTTGCCTTGCGCACTGGCCGGGTCGTGGCTATTGTAAGGATATCTGTGAGTGGGTATTCATCGTGCTAGAAACATTGCAACTTACCAGGGGGTGCAGCGATCACGATTGCAGACACATCGTCGACACTCCTCGACGATCGGCGAGGTGTCGCCTTCTGAACGATGTTCGCAACGGTGCTGGCGAGTTTCTTGACGGAGGCCGTTGGGCCTTTGGACCTGCTGGAAGCGACCAATTTAGGCATATTGGAGACAGGAGTAGAAAGAGAAGAGAAGAGATGCGAGAGCGAGTCGTGCAGCGAGTGTCCTGCGTCAGCAGGTATATGAGCCTAAGAAAGAGAGGTAAAGTGAAAATGAAGGATGAAGGGCTGCTACTGACACCCCCTCTCTTTTATAGTTTTCCTGCGAACACTCAATGTGCGCACCGCCGATCTCGATGTGCGCACCATTGATCTCGATGTATGTGGACGCACCCCAGGCAATTTCTTCTATCATGCACTTCGCGTTCTACGCTAGTGAGTGTCGCGCCATCGCGTAACACGTCTTGGCCCCTCATCATGTTCTGCTCGTTCTGGTAAGCCTCCCGCGCGCACGCCACATGGCATACTATGTCCTCAAATTTTCTCGCATCAGATTTTTCTCTGGTGGAATATACTACATCCTCCCGTCTCATGTGGAAATATTCACCGCGCATAAGATATGCGGGCCGCTGACATTATCTGGTGAGTGTAATACTCTTTGATTTACAGTTCTCGACGGAGGTCTCATCCCAATTAGACTAGTTTACACTCGCTAATCCATGACCTCAATCTCGCTTGGACCAACCACTGAGTCACGAAGTTTCAAGGGGACCATTGGCCTTTCCGAACAGCAACCGCAATTGCACTACACGAAGTCGCTTTCTAGGTGAGTTCATCTCAACTCGTGATGATTGCATTTCTCCGACACCGTCCGCCAGTCTGGCGCTCTCACATTTTCTGGGTCCTGGGTCCTTACTGAGTCCCCTGCAAGTCATCGACATCTTCAAGTCCCCTCCGAGAGGATCTGCCGCCATGCCTCAGTGTCCCGGATGCCTGAAGGACTTTACATGGCATGGACTCACCAATCATCTTAGCCAAACACGAACAGCTGCATGCGCCGCCGAGTATCAGCGACGTACGCAGGCTATGCCAAGTGTTCTCGATGAAGCAATTTCCGATGGCATGGATGTCGACGACAACGACAACAACGAGGAGTCTGACGACGATGAGCCTGTGATTGCATTCGGAGGGCCCTTCTTTGACGACAATGACGACAATGACGCTGGTACTGGTTTCGATCATCCTGATCCCTTTGACGGAGCTGAGGAGGAAGGTGAGGAGGAAGGTGGTGGTGGGCTGGAGTCATCGGATGACGACGACGATGAAGATGATGAGGACGAGGATCCAATCGAGTACGAGGACCCGCAGCCGTGGGAGGCTCCTGCTCCTGCTCCACCGCAACCTCAAGCTCTGGTCGCACCTGAAGATGTGGCGGAGCAAGGGCCTCAGATTCCACCACCTCCTGGACGTACCAACGTTGAGGAAGCTCTTCGTCAGGACATCTACGTTAAGGTGCACCCCTCGCCTCTCGCCGGAAAACCTGTTCAGCAAAATGCAACCACCTTTGCAACATATCACGGTGTTTCTCCCACCGACGACAATCCCTACGCGCCATTTCCAAATCAACGCGAGTGGCTGATTGCTCGCTGGGCCAAACTTCGTGGGCCAGGCTCTACAGTGTTAGATGAGTTACTCAAGATTGACGGGGTAAGCTTACCTTGCTGATCTTTGTGTTGTACGTGTCAAGCTGATATAATCATTCTAGGTCGTGAATGATCTTCATCTGTCGTTCAAGAATAGTCGCGAGCTGAATCAAATCATTGACAAGAAGCTCCCAACTGGCCGTCCCCATTTCCGTTGTAAAGAGGTCGTCATCGGTGGCGAAGCCTTCGATCTGTACTATCGCAACGTACTGGACTGTGTAAAGGCCCTGTATGGCGATCCTAGCTTTGCAGCGGATATGGTTTACAAGCCAGAGGAGCATTTCGCAGATGCTGAACATGAAGTTCGGATGTACCACGAGATGCACACCGGGACATGGTGGTGGGATACTCAAGTAAGCCCTATTCTTCTGCTCGTGTGTGATCGCAAACCTGATGTCATATCTTGAAGTCTGCAGTTGAGGCCTCGAAGAAGGCTGCAAATACTCCAGAGGAGCAGCTACCTACCACTATCGTCCCCATCATTATCTCCTCCGACAAGACCCGCCTGACTCAATTCAAGGGGAAATCTGCTTATCCCGTTTACCTGACTATCGGGAATCTGCCGAAGGAGATTCGTCGCAAGCCTTCTATGCAAGGGCAGATCCTCCTTGCTTACCTCCCCACGAGTCGACTCGAGCACATCAAGAGCAAGACCAGCCGCCGCCGCGCCGTCGCAAATCTCTTTCACGCGTGTATGGAGAAGATCCTTCGGCCACTCAAGTCACCTGGCGAGAATGGCATCAAGATGGCTGGTGGTGATGGAGTCGTGCGACACTGCCATCCCATCTTTGCTGCTCACGTTGGCGACTACCCTGAGCAGGTGCTCATCACTGGCATCAAGACTGGCGAGTGTCCTTGCTGCACAATTCCTGCCAAGAAACTCGGCGACCATGGGCCTCCTCATCCGTACCGAGACCTCGATGCGGTGCTCGATGCATTGCAGGTGGCAGATGACTTCCTACGTAACCAGGCGTGTCGTACCGCAGGTATCAAACCTATTCGACCGGGACCGTACTGGGAGCATCTTCCCTACGCCGATCCGTTTCTTTCTATTACACCTGATATCCTTCATCAACTCTACCAGGGGGTTATCAAGCACCTGATTGAGTGGGTGAAGACAGCTTTCAGCGAGGAGGAGATTGACGCACGCTGTCGCCGTCTCCCTCGTGGTCACCATGTCCGGGTTTTCACGAAGGGCATCAGCTCGCTCTATCAGCTCACAGGTCGTGAGCACAGCGACATCGCAAGGATCCTTCTTGGCCTCGTCGTGGATATGCCTTTGCCTGATGGTACCTCACCCCTGCGCCTCGTTCGTTCGGTACGAGCCATTTTGGATTTTCTATACCTCGCTCAGTACCCTGTCCATACCACCACAACTCTTGCCCTTCTTGACGACGCTCTCGACCGCTTTCACGCAAATAAAAGCATCTTCGAGGATATTGGTGTCCGCTCGTCGTGGAACATACCTAAGCTGCACTATCTTCGACACTACGCTACTCTCATCAAACGCCTCGGTACTCCAGACAACTTCAACACTGAGTACACCGAACGGCTGCACATCGACCTGGCCAAGGATGCATATGAGGCGACAAACGCAAAAGACGAGTTCCCTCAGATGACGCGGTGGCTGGAGCGCCGGGAGAAAGTTCTTCGGCATGAGAGGTATATTGCATGGTGTATCGCTGGACGACCTCGTACGCTCTCTTCACATGTCGACACTCTTATTGCACCTCCTGCGGATCGTCTGAAGATGACGAAGCATGCCTCAAAGAAATCAGTTCCGCTTGAGAGCCTCGTCACCGACTATGGTGCACACTTCTTCGTGGATGCGCTTACTCGTTACGTGGTATCTCACTGCGACCCCACACTTACTCATGCGCAAGTTGAGCACAAGTCGTATGATATCGCACTCCCATTCAGGTATGTACTCAAAATTAGCGGTCTCATTTCGACACTGATACTTTTGTCGTAGGTCTCTGCCTGTCTATCACAAAGCCAAGTTCTGGCTGGGTGATGCCAAGAATCACCGGCTTTCTTCTAACGAGTACGATGTTGTTCATGCAACGCCGGCTCGTAAAGACAAACGTGATAGACCCATAGACGGACAGTTCGATACAGTGATTGTCACTGACGGTCAAGGTGCATACAGCGGCGTAGCAGGTATGTTTCTTTCTTCTTAATGATCTTTAGGCTGTATGTAAACATCGTTGCATCAGGTTATCGTGTCGCCCAGGTCCGAGTCATCTTCACATTGCCTCCTCGCGCAGCCCCTCTGTTTGCTACGGCCCACCAACCTCCACCCAAATTCCTTGCTTACGTCGAGTGGTTCACCGCGTTCACTGAACCCGATGTCAATCATAGGCTGTACAAGATCAAGCGCGTTGTTCGGAATGGTGATCGGCTCGCCTCCATTATCCCTCTGCGCAGCGTTCGACGCAGTGTATATCTATTTCCGATGTTTGGCCCTGTTGCACCCAGAGACTGGACTAGTGGCAACGTACTAGATAGATGTAGTTCGTTCCTTGTAGACGCGTTTTCCGACCGACACGCATACCACACTATTCATTGAAATGTATTCTCACTTTTCTTATCAGCGGCTATCGTGCTGAGGGTTCAGCTGAGTAGGCGCTCGTGTATTTTCAATTTTAAACGTGCTTTATCTCAACGACGTCAACTGGTTAATACTTTACATGGAATCCTTGTGGCCACTGGATGATATTTTGTAAAGAGATTGGTGCGTGCAAACTTCACCGTGAATTATGACAAACTAGATGATATCAGTAACCTTACGACCTTTAGGATCATTACGGCGCGATTACAGCGACCGTCAGGGATTCACCTGTAATCCCAGGTAAATTACAAAAGTAGGTTTTTGCTGATGTAGCTCGTAGTGACAGATACCGTCTTCCATCTCAACCTTCAATTTGACCGCTATGACGGTCATCGTTGTCTTGCATACATTACATTTCACCTCACCATACCTTAGACTTCAACGTTCAATCAACTCCCCTCAAATTTCAGCTACAGCAAGTTCGTCGTTACTCAAGCTGCATCTCTCATTGTGCTGCATCAGTATCGCCAGTGCCTTCGCAAGTCTATGTCTTCGTTTTTCACGCCAATCACCCTTCTGTGGATCATGAGCAGCTTCGCTGTGGTGATGTATGCCGCAGCAGTCCTTCTGAAGCCACTGCGAAGGAGTCGACGTGCCAGGCTTGCAGACTTGGTCGATGATCCTTCAAGTTCCAACGTCGGAGTCAGGTCTATACCCAGTGAGTGAAGTTGAAATATATCTTGTACTGCTCCTTATTTAATGTGGCTAAATACCTTCGTCCCCAGGCCCCACGGACCCTATCACGATCCCAACGGGTACCACGGTCTCTAGGCGTAGAGAGATGACCTCAGGACGCTGGTTGTCGTACAGCACTCTTCAGCCAAGTTTCGACAACGCTACTATTTCCGACCCCGGTCATCTTTCTCTCATGCAGCAGACCACGCTCAGCCCTGCTATCAATCCCACTAGAATCATTATAGCCGAGTCGCCTGTTCCTACTCGACGGTGGTCTCTAGCGAATGACACCAGCAGTCTTCGCTCCTTAACCCCATCTTTGACCCTTTTCCCTTCACCTCCTTCCCCGGGCGAGCAACCTCCACTTCGTTCGGCTGGCAGTACGACGTCGAACCCATCCCCATTCCTCTTCTCGTCACTCCCTTCCGAAGTCGATCAAACCACCATTCGCTCGACCACCGTAACATTGCACCCCCGGTGGTCATCATTGGAAATATCTCCCGTACCTACAAGCACGAGTCTATGCGAGACTCTCCCGTCTTACAGAACCAAAGGTACCGGCGCTCCTCCTCCAAAATACGAACGACAGATCAGCCCCACTACCAATTATTTCTATCCCGGGTCTGGGAATGCGCATACCAATGGAAAGCCGGTAGTAGCTGAGAAGCAGGCGTTGCAGAGGAGGCATTGTCACGAGTAGTGGAGGCTTTGAAAAGAGAATCGCTTGCGATCGCGACGAGGCAATGTATTCTTGAGATCAGAATTGCGTTATTCGTTCTTATGCTGTGCATAGTGCCAATCTCTCAAGGATTGAACTGCACTACCATATAATAGCAGGTATGCTCGCTGCGCTCGCAATAATGGGCAACGTCTCTAGCAAGTCCGATACGTCTTTTGTTCGCTTAATTAAGACTAGATTGTCGACGTTATACACGCGATGTGTTCAGGTGTCCTGTCGACTTTCATGTCTATCCCTCCCAGCATGCTTATATAAGCCGTGGTCCAAAGACACGGTCGGACTCATAATCGGATCGTGAGCGCATTCAATCGGGATGTCCCTTCCTTCCGCCTACTGTTCTGTGTCCGCCCTACGTTATGTGATAGATTGCCTCGACCTTGGTATCCGAGAAAGATCAGTTCCTTCCTGATATTATTTCTGCTGGGGTGCTACTATCAGACTAACAGCCTTCTCTTCAAGGTCCTAGATTTAGGCATCTGTAGGCAACTTCAAGTTGATTCAAAGATCCAACAGACCTTGTCCGACAGATTATGACGGATGAGTCTATTGAAAGCACTTTCTTTCCACCATCATACCTCGGTTGACAGATACCATCTCCCATATCGCCTTTCTCATCATGGCTGTGAAGCCTCCCAAACTTCAGAGTAAGTTGGCATTCCTCGAGTTTCCATCTCTACTTAACTGTGGCCCCGTCTCGAACACGCGTTCACTGCTGATTTCACGCGGCCACGTATCTCATTGAGCAATACAATCGCGGTATTGGGCATCCGGACCTGCCATGTCTTCGTTGCCGCGGCCCGCTGTATCCTTTGTTCATCATAGCTGGGTGTGCTGTAGCAGTCGAAGCTGTAGTTGTCATTCTGTAGCTACATCGTCACTGTGGACCAAGAGTCGGACACTCGAATGAAGATCTGAGTGCCGGTTCTGCCATACTAGGTGGGTGAAAGTATGTTCTGCGCTGCTACGAACTGAAGCTCATGAAGGTTCTCAGACACAGGTCCTACAATTCGTGTCGACGTCGTGGAGCCTGATGAAGGTACACTTTCAGGGAATGGGCTGAAAGGACCCATATCCTATAACATCGTTCATCCGAGTCACGATTTTACTGCGATTTCCGACGACGACTCTGGCCTCCACTCTTCGTCCTCGCTCATCTCTGCGGCATTGAGGTCAAATGTAGTCAACGATTTGGCTCTTCAGACTCGTCGATGGAAGATGATACCAGCAGTCGTCGCTCGATAACCCCATCCCTGACCTGCTTCCCTTCACCTCCTTCAAGCTCTCCGGCCTTGCAGTCCACCATTCGCGAGTCGGTTACTCGCGCGACACTCGACTCACCCCTCACCTCTTTCATCAGACCACGACACGGCCATCCGCGAGTCGAGCGTGGCGTTGGATCCATTCGTTTCACTCCCTTCCGAGTCCCCGAGGGAGCGGTCCCCCGTCCGCTCAGCCAGCGTGACATCGTCTACAGTGGATATATACGCGTCGGAGCATCCCCAGTGCCGACAGCTGATATCAGTCTATGTGAGACACTTCCGTCCTACAGAACCCGGCGGGGCACTGGGCCTCTACCTCCAGGGTACGAAGAGCGACGATCATGATACAGCCCAACCGCCGACTATTTCTTCCCCGGTGCGATTGTGTCTAGGAACGCGTAAGTCAGTGGGACAGCGGTGAACGCTGAGAAGCCGCTTTGGAGAGGAGACATTGCCACGAGTATGGGAACTGAGGTGTTGAACAAAGACTCTCATAAGCAATCTGTTCTCGGGATCATAGTTCTATGTTACTGTTCTGTTCTGTTCCTATCCTGTGCAACTTCAGCGACGGCAGTTTGTACATCGCCAACGCTGCCGGACATTTCCCGGGACACATCAACCTCCTGGTGCGGACATCCGCAGACGGCAGCTAGATCTTCCTGGCGTGCACGATCTGCGCATTCTTGTCGGGCGAGAAAGAGATGTCGCGTGTGCATTATAAAGGCGGCGAGTTGGTTTGCTGCATGCACCGTACGCAGTTTGCTGACGGTGCCGAAGGTGCAGGTGCTCGTGGCGCATGCTTGGGAGTGGACGGAGAAGAACAAGGATGCGGCGGCGCTTCCGGGGAAGAACCCTCCGAAGCTGAATTAGAGGCAGAAAAGTGGCCGGAAGTCTATTGAAATGGGGTTATGTTGCCAAAACAAGTCCGCAGGTATGATCTCAGCAGAATGAGGTCAACGGTTTGCCGGACAAATGCCAACTCTCAGCGAAACATCGTCGGAACGACTCGGATGCCAGCGGACGATTGTCTCAGCTATACTTCACCTGGCACCTGGCAATATACACCAGAGACGATTGAATACGGGTGTGACGCACAACGAGCGACCTTCCCTGGTAGTGAAGTATCTCTAATACTCTGTGATAGATGCCGATTATGGTACAAATGCAAGAATGTAAGGTATACATATAACTCAAGGGCTCTGTCCCAATTAAATAAACCACCCCGCCACTCACTCACCTGAAAGTGCGGGTGTCGAATACCCCGACAAGCTGTACCCGTCCTCATAAATATCATTGACCTTAAGATGGACATCCGGATCAGCTTCATCCGGGTCTAACACCCTCTCCTTCCGCACGCAATGCTTCTTCAATGCCTCGATGACATGCGGAATCACGTCCACATGTGTGTTCCCTCCCCAAATCACATCCAAGTGCTCGTATCCAACCAGCGGAGTCGCGATTGTGTGGCTCGGCAGCTCCTTCAACATCGCGTCGATATCCACGAGCGAGTCGCTATCACCGTAGAGGAGGACGATGGGCGAGACAATGTTGCGCGTAGGGAAGCGTGCGGGTGCATACGATGTCACGCCGGAGGGGCGGTGCCCGTTGCGTATAAGCATGACGCGCTGCACATCGTCGTCGTACATCTGGAACTTGCCGTTCCGCATGATCTGGAACCAATGCACGACGGACTTGACGGAGGCGAAGGAGTACAGATGGGAGTACGCGGCGAGCTTCTGCGCGTGGGGGATGTTGTGACTGTGCCAGTTGAAGAGCCAGCGGAGGGAGGTCACGATGATGCCGACGTAGATGGGAGGGTAGAGGATGCTTTGCCATGCTGTGACGGAGGATAAGATGGACTTGCGGCCGAAGATAAGGAAGAGGAGAGCGGGACTGTATGACAGGTGAGTATCGTTAACTCTCTCGCAAATGGGATGAACTCACGATGCCTTCATCAGCCCATCCACGATCGGGGCTGCAAGTCCGCTNGGACTCATAGCAGGCGCGAGCGCGATGAATACATTGATCCGCGTATTGAGCGTCGGATGGATGCTGAGCGCAGCAAATGCCTGCGCAGTACCCTGGCTGAAGCCAACATAGCTGAGACTAGGTTCCTTGGTAACATTAAGGATGTACTCGATGGAATCAGGGATGTCGTTCCATGCAAAGTTGTCCATGCTGAAATCCCAAAACTTCCTCGAGTTGGGATCATGATAGATGGACTTCTTGGAGTACTTGTTNCCGCGGTTGTTACCCAACCAGACATCGTATCCAAGCTCTACGAGGACGAAGGGGATGCACCGCTGGGCGGAGGTAAGGCAGATCCACACCTCCGAATTCATGAGCAGGCCGTGGTGCAGATACACGANGGGTTTGGACACCTGACACGTAGACAGACTACGCATCTCTCCCTTCCTGNGGGACACCCTGTGTAGACCTAGCAGATAGCCATCCTTGGTGAGGACNACATGTTCCTCAAAGGTGTATCCAAAGATCCGACAAAGGGCTTCAAAGTCCGGCGCACGTCGGATACGGTCTGCAAACCGTAGCTCCTCAGATTTGGGGACGGGGGGGATGAGGTAGTGGAAGACGGAGCGTGAGCGGTCGTAGCAGAACTGGATAACAGGTTTGGGTAGGAATGCGATGATGAAGGTGAGCAGAGCCTCGAAAGCTACGAACACGGCTCCAATGAGGATGGCGACGTATTCTTGACTCTTCAAGCGGCCAATAACGGGTANTTTGGGCATGGCTGGTTATGAAAGAGAGTGAGAGTGCATACGAGGAGACTCGTGGAGAGTGAAAAATATATATGGTGCCAAATNGGACCTGTTCTAAAACAGTCGGGGAGACAGCCGCCTCTGACCAAGTACTAGTAGCGCCCATAAATATTTGATCCGCCACGTGCTTTTTACACATGCTTGGGACTTTTNNGTGCAAGTGCGCCCAGGAAGGCAAAGAACTGGCAAGTTCTTAAGAACTTCACAGAGAACTTAATTCCACTCATTCAAGAGCTGTAAGATCCAGATCAATGTCACCGAACACCTTGGCAGAGATATTGGAAATCATGCTGCTCGAGAGGTCTGGTGATGAAATCGATCGCGAGTTGGCATGAACAGTGAGCAACTACGCGATCGCACATGTACAGCGAAGGTTCTTGTTAGCCGCCTCAGAGGAGCTTTGACCCTTCATTGTTATTGTTCGTGTCNTCCCGAGGTCTCAGATGGATATTTTTGTTCTTGTGGCGAGTACTGGGTGAGTATATGACCCGTGGGAGAGTTGCAACGCGCTCTCGTTCGGACATTCCTNACTTGACTGAGAGCCATCAACATATCTGCAAACCTCGGCGCAGCAACTCTCAAGAGCTGACGGGTCTGTCACGCCCGGTGTTCACTAGAGTCTCCCTGATCTTATATTCTCTCGTTCAGATAACGTTATCCCATTCACTCCGTTCTCATTCTCGTGATGAAGCGGAATACATCACTTACGCAGCGGAGCATGCGCCCACCATCCCCGACCAACACCACCTACTCTGGGTTCTCCAACTACAAGACCGATGCATATCGCGGTCCCGCTCCTGTACAGTCCGACACCCGGACCGTCGCGCAAGCCCACTTCGACGAATTACACCGCTACCTCGCTTCTTATCTCGCTAGAGGTCGGTGCGCCCTAATTTTCATCTCGATCATGACCCACTAACCTCGTTTTCAGAACCCGCTAATTCACGTTCAACTGCAAGGCAAAAGCTCACGCGGTTGACCAAGCAGCAGTTTCAGGAGTTGTCTACGGATGTCTACGATGAGTTGGTTCGTCGTAAGACGAATACGACTGACAACGAAAGTACGTGCTCCGTCTACACATTTTTCATTGTTCAAGCTTACGCCCATCTTCAGTTCCGTTCTTGCCCGTCCGTGATGACTTCCATCCTAAACGCAATCAAGCCCGTCAGAAGCTTGCTACCCTACCCACAGGTCGTTTCAAAGACCTCTCTAGTGACGTATATTACGAACTGGCACGACGATACCCACAGTTCAAGGAAGAAGTACGCTTGTCCTCCCTCTTCCCTGTCTCTCTCCAACTTGATTTCCTGACGACGCTTAGGCACCGGATATTTCGCAGCTGATCTCCCCGGGATCCAACTACGACGCGGAGTCACCCGCACCGCCTCGGTCGGGACGGCAGTCGCAGGATCCAGACTTCGGCGGGAGCTCGAGTGCACGGAAGCCGAGTGAGGATTTCAGCATTGGGCGAAGGAGTGAGATCGACGCGTATGGAGGCGTGGACCCGTATAGCCCAACCCCACCTATGCCGACTGCTAGTTTGCGGAGACGGCCGTCAGATGGGAGGCGGCCGTCGCAGGATACGACGGCGCGGAGGAGACCGAGTGAGAGCCAGAGCGTGGGCAGTGACTCGACGAACGCGCAGAGTGCGACTGCGGGGATGATCATACCGAACAAGAGCACGATCGCGGAGGAGGACATCGAGGTGCCGTATGGACGCGAGGTGAGGGAAAGCACAGGGACGGCATTGGACGACAGGGAGAGAGGGCGAGGGCAGAATAGTTTCCGAGACCAGAGTGGAGAGCGGAGTCGAGGGACGGACACAGAGGGGGATGACGACTTGAGGTCGCCGACGACGGGAGGGTTCTCAGGATTGAACGCGCTCAGCGCACGGTTGCAAGCGACCAATGCGGATGTCGAGGAGGAGGAGGAGGGTGGAAGGTCTTCAGGGGCTGGNGTACGGAGTGGGGATGACTACTATGACAAGGCATATGGGCGAGCGTCGGTGACGTCTGATCGGTCTGCGGGAAGGGGCGGACGGACGAGTGTGAATGGGGAGGAGCATGAGAAAGTCAAGAGGGAGTATGAGTTCAGGCTCGCGACGATGCAGCAGCGGATGGCTGGGGTGGAGCAAGAGTTGACGGATGCGCGTGCGATGAACGCGGATGCATCCTACAGTGAAGACAGGATAAAGGCGTTGGAAATTGAGTTAGAGGATCTCCGACAGGTAAGTGCGCGCATGATCATCACACGAAAGCCTTCCTGATAGTGTTTTTAGCAAGTCGAGGACAAGACTGCCGGTATGCGTGCGTTACAGAACGAGCTTAACCAGTTACGTGAATCCATTACGCGGGAGAGGGCAGCGGCTTCCAGGCAAGCCCGTGAAGACGGTGACGAGCTACTGATTCTGCGAGAACGGTGTGAACATCTGGAAGCTGCTGGTGGTGGTGGTGGAAATGTAAATATCCTAAATGTTGCATATCGTCGCCCGCATTTGCTCATCCTCTTTGTTGTAGGCTGATCCCGAACTGCTGGATCAGTTACGGTCAGATATGGAGGGCCTCATGACTGAACTCGGCGAGCTCTCACGGCGGAACGACGAGCTTATGGCGGCAAAAGACGCGGACCACATAGTCATTCGTGATTTGGATGCACAACTCAAAGAGTACAAGCGTAAGTACGAGCAAGCGAAGACGGAGCTCAGAAGCACAAAAGGTTAGTCTTCGCCCACATTCTTTCAGCAGATTGCTTACTACAACTCGGTATAGCTACGTCCCAACTCTTCCTGCCCACGCCAAAGTCAGAGGACCAGTGGCCAGTGACAGCAGATGGTGGACTTCTGGACATCCACGTAACCGCCTTTGTGTCCGCCATTGACAGTCTCCTCACCGCCGGCCGTTCCAACGCGCCCACGCGCGTTTTGACACCCATGAAAGCTGTCGTGAACGCTGTATCACACATCGTCGAGGGCGCGCGAGCATTCGAACGACGGCCGCGCAGAGACCGGTCCGAAGTGGACGTCGACGCGCTACGCGTCTTGCGTGAGCGCGCCGAAGCGACGCTGAGTAACCTGGTCGCGGCCAGCAAGACGCATGCAACAAGTTCAGGGATGTCGCCTGTCAGTCTGCTGGATGCAGCCGCCAGCCATGTCTCTTCTACTGTCACGGAAATTGCCAAGACAGTGCATGTGCGCAAGGCGACGAAGGCAGAACAGGAGCAGTTTGAAATGCCAGCGTCGGCGAATGGATATGCATCGCCGAGATCGCCTGGTTCGATGATGTCACCGAGAAGTCGGACGATGGAGACACCAGCATCGCCACCGACGAGAGCTCTACTGGGACGGAGACCACCCTCAAGCTCGGATGGCAGTGCGAATTCGCCTCCGCCGATCTTTGACCAACCGCCAAGCACGCATACGACGGGACACACGACGAGTGAGGAGCAGCCGAATGGGGACGGACAAGAGGACCCTTGGTTGGAGCTCAAGGTGAGTCGAGTAACAGCAAGGTTTGAGGGCTCTATGTCTGATAAGCTTTTCTTAATCAGCCGTACCTCGAAGCGCAGACGGAAGCCATTGTCTACGCCATCCAGAGCGTCCTCTCTGGCGTCCGTAGCCCCATGCCCTCACCAACACTAAACGAGAACATCACACAGATCATTACGATCGTCTCCAGTATCGTCGCGGTGTGCAAGGACAGCATACCTCCGGCGTCTGCTGCGCAAGGAGAGGAAGTGTTGCGGGAGCTGAGCGAGCATGCGAATAAGCTGAGTGAGGTTCAGTCGTTGCCTGAGGTAACGAAGGAGGCGAGGCAGGTCATGGCGAAGTCGAGCTTCGCCGTGGCGAATGCGATGAAGGGGTTGATGAAGTTGTGAGGGGTTTTTATTGTATGAAGATTGTAATCTTATGCTTTTACGAATGTTGATTTTTGCTGGTTTCAATCAGAGTGCACTGGACTGGAGGCGCTTGTTACACTTCCTGGAATCACTAGGGCGCGTTGCGTATGGTTCGATGTGTGCCCTACAGGGGGTCCACGTTGTTCCGATCCACTAATCATGTTTGCTCACTTCTTCAGCCCTCCTAAAAACCTCTCCGGTGGGTGGACGAGCCTTCCTGTCTAGAGCGGTAAGTAATAATTCTATTACTTCCTCTCCTTCTCAATCGCTGAAGATAGGTAGGGTTGTGCTTCTGAGTCGCCGAAACGTCGGAATTCATTGAAGGTGCTTACAGTATTCTCAGTTCCTGCACTTCCACTCATAGAACCCACCGTCGACGTCAGGGCCTCTGATTTATCATCGTACGACGCACCCACGCAGCGTTCCGGCGCACTCGAAGCAACATAAGAAGGACTGAACTTTGACCCGTCTAGATGTACATCTCCGGCATGCGTGGTTCTTTGGTAACATCTGTTGCATTCTTCTTATGCACAGTCAGCAGTACCCAGGGACGAATTATCGCCGACTTTGCTAGCGGCGTCGTGAGCCGAGGCAATGTCAACTCTACAAGCACAACTTGCGTTCAAATCCAGCAGGCTATCTCGAATGCGTCTCAGGTCTTCTTCCCGGGTATGGTCTTGCTTTCCCTTTCGTGACGTGCCTCTCAATGATGTTCATTTTTGCCATACAGCCGACGCGACGGGTCACTACACCAGTGATAATTTTCATTGGTCTTCCTTGAGTTCTCAAAACTCCACGTGCACCGTCGAGCCGGGAACTGCCCAGGATATCGGGATAATCGTACGTGTTATTTTACCTCCTCGTAACATTCGTAGTCATACTCTTCGTTCTAGCTGCAAATTCTTGGGGACAACAAGACTCCGTTCGGTGTCAAGGGTGGTGGCCACGCCACCAACCCCGGATTCTCTTCCACTCGGGGGATCCAAATCGCAATGACACGATTCAATGAAGTCAGCTATAACTCGATCGAACAGACTGCTGACGTGGGCGCTGGACTGGTATGGGACGATGTTTATGCTGCTCTTAATCCTCTCGGTGTGAATGCTGTGGGTGGACGAGCAACAGGTGTCGGGGTGGCTGGTTTCGCCCTCGGAGGAGGTAATGTTGGGAAGGTATCCGTACATGGACGTCTGTAGTACTGATCTGTTTTACAGGATATTCATACCTGACCGGCCAGCATGGTTTGACAATCGATAATGTAGTGGCATATGAACTTGTGCTTCCCAACGGATCTGTGAAAACAGTCACTAGCTCAGACTCAAATCTCTTCTTCGGCCTCAGAGGCGGTTTCAATAACTTTGTTCGTCATCAAGTTTTTCTTCGATGCTTGAAGCTGATAAATTTATGATGCAGGGTATTGTCACAAAGTTCACGCTTAAAACATATCCTCAAGGCCAAGTCTGGGTACGTTACCTGAGCTTCAAACATGCCTGATTACTGAACAGCTTTTTGCAGGGAGGAGTCATCACATACCCTGGAAATGCCACTGAACAACTCAAAGCTGCTATTCTCAAGTACACAGCAGAGCTGACGGACCCCAAAGCTGTTGTGCTACCCAGTTTCACTTACAACGCTCCGAACACGGTGAGCTGCTAGAACCATGATACCCTCATAGCTGTTCTACTGACTTTCTTCTGTCCAATCTAAAGTATGAGATGCCTGTAATCCTTTTTTATGATGCACCTACTCCGCCTGCAGGCCTATTTGACTATTTCCTGGATATACCTGCGACTGATACGGACATTTGTACACGATCGTTCTTGTCGCTGATACAAGCCGAGAACACGGATTCTACGATCGGTCAACGGTACGCAGAAGTTTGGTCGCTGTTTCCGATTATACTCATTTCCACTGCACAACTAGTGCTACCTTTAATACTGTCGTCGTCGATACTTTTGACGAGGTATACTTGGACGCCATCGTGAATGAGACCCTCGTATGTCGTTTGAACACTTCGAAACTCGTTGCTGATCGTTTCACAGACGTGGGGCCCCAAGTTAGTAGCTTCTTCCGGTACACACATCTCCTACGGGCTAGAGCCTTTTGTTCCAACCATTCTCACTCACGGAAATCATTCCGCCTGGCCGCCCAATCGCACCAAAGCCTTCGTACCAAATAACCTCTTCTTTGCCTGGACAGAGAATTCCGCAGACGCGATCATGCTCGACGGAATCGTGGCGAGCGCAGCACAACTCACCATAGTTGCCGAGAAGGATGGCCAGAACATCAGCAACGCACCTCTATATAACAACTATGCCATCTTTAGCACGCCGTTGGAGCAGATCTACGGAGAGAATGTGGAAAGACTGCAGTCCATAAAGCGAGTGTATGATCCCTCCAATGTCATGGGACAGGCAGGTGGATGGAAATTTTAGATCACTGTCTTCTTCTGCTTGCGCTGTAGTGGCATACACTATACACTTCTCGTTCAAATTTAGCCTGCTGCCTGAGGCCTGAAGCTGCCAAGGCAAAAGCTCAATTCCTTCAGCCCCTTCCTCTCGAAGTGTATGACGCTCAAATACTCAGGCCTTGACTAAAATAGACCCTTAAGCCAATACGCACTGTGTGGACGTCGACAAACCTGCAGAACGCGTAAATGGCTGCTCGAACTTGCCAAACCTTCGGTCTCGCTGATACACGACGTGTCACATTCACGTGATCTGTGATATCGTGACGTCGACAATTTGTGTCGTCTTTCGTAGTGAGCCTTTTGTTCCTTTGCTTCAGACCACACCCGTCGATATGACTGCGTTTTATGCATCATGTGTAAGGCATACAGGAACGTCTGTGCTAGACTAGACACAATGGAAGTACATAAGTTTCAAATAACATCGACTGGGGCTGCAAGAAACACGTCTACCGGACGGCAGTGACTTGGGTACGTGGAACCGTGTTCTCTCGTAGCTATACTCATCGTTTTGCTACAGCTAGTGTGGTGGTGGGCCTTCTACAACTTGACCTGGTAAATCAATCACTCGCCCCGCGTGCCTACGGCGGGCCATGATATGGTGTTGAAATATTCTGAAAGAGTGAGTCTTGCATTTATACCGTCAATGATTTTGACGGCACTGCTCATCATATCCTTCGCCACGTAGGAAACAGACAACTCATCTCATTTGAAAGCCTCCCTAGGTCTGATTAGTTTGAATACTGATTGGCGTACCCACACTACTGGCGGATTGGATAGAGCAAACCTGCTTATTGCTCCAAGGGGTAATGCTATTGGATGTAGGTGAAACAGTTCTGCTGCCGCCCTATACCAAAAAAAAATTCAATCAACCTTTCGCAGTTTTCACTGTTTACTAGTATGCCAGCGCATTGGCATACAGAGTCCGGACCATCCACGGTACTGTGTACCGCGGGCCCTTTGCGAGACAATTTACATACCATCCGAAGGGCTTGGTTTTCTGACCTCATGAGTTCTAGATCCCAGCTGGTCAAGCCGGTAGATCTTCATCCTCACGGATCACTGCGACTCGGCCTCTGACACTGACAGGGCGATCACAGTGCTCATCCTCTTTATGAAAATTCCGTAAGTTCGGAGTTGATCCATTGGTTTACTTTGATTAAAAATGTGATACAGTAGACTGTGTAGTCAGCAAGAAGAGTGACGGCATTGCTGTGATTTCAACAAACAGGCAACGTTAGAAGCTGGATCAAGATACCTTTGTGTGGGTGCGTGACCTTGACACTATGATTTGGTGCTGTCACGTCGTGTTTTTTTCGCATTTTTTTCATCAGTGATGCATGAGTGCGTGAATATTGAACGTATCTAGCGACGTCGCTCGACGTCCCTTCACAAGCGCGCATGCAGCTCAAGTGTGGCGCCGTGCTAAAGTAAGATTGTCCTATCTTTTTTACATAACGCGAGTCAGAGATCAGAGACTTACTACGACTCATCGTCCGCGCTCCGCCGCCACTGTCCTGACGAACAGAGGCCAGAAGAGCAGTACGGAACGTTAAGTTCAGGCTGATGATCTCCGAATAACTTGGAATGGGGGTTCATGTTCTCACCGGGTGCGACGGCCAAAGCACGAAACGTATTCTGATACCTGGACGCAATGCCGCAACGGTTAACGAGGACCCATGATAGCCACCCCATCCCAAATCCGCGGTCAAAGACACCGGCGTGCTAGCAGCATATCCTGTCGGGACGTATCGACCATGTGGGGACGGGTTCACGCCTCGACGCTAACTTGAAGAGGTTGCACTTGAAACCTGGTTCATCACAGTACGTCCCGTCGTCCCGAAATCGTGTCGTGTACACTTGAATGCAACCCTCTGCTTTTCAGAAACTACCCTGGTTCTGAGTACGGAATCCCGAATGAGCGGGGTTACGATTCACGACATGGCAGAACGTACCCAGATTGAAACTGTTCAGCGTTCCGGTTTCGCGGGTAGTGACACAAGATACCACTTTTATGTCACTCACTAGTGACTGAACCCTCTCGAATCGGACGCGAGTCCGTCGGGACCCATGTAATACCCATCGGACCAGCCTGAGTGCGAAACTTGAGTAGCCACGGTAATTCTGCGTCGAGCTCAGCGGTCGCCGGTCGCGCCACGACCTGAACACGACACGTACAACCCCAATTTGGATCCTTCGAATTCATATCCCCCCCACCCACGCCAAGGGGGGAACGTGATTACCGAAATGAATTCATTCTGGAAAACAATCGGTGGGGGTGGCACTGCGTCGACGTCGACGTTCCGTGCGCCACACCCGATCACGGTTAACGTTACGCGGACGCGCGCATGGAGAACTTCCCGCCGCAAATCCGAAAATCTCGAAGCACGGGCCAGGGGTGGCTGGTATAGAATTCGAAGAAAGAATCACAGCCGTGCGTGGCTTGAGAAAATGTCATTGTGATCGTGAGCCGCTGCTAACCAAGATCGCGTGGTAAGATCGATATCGTCGACTTTCATTCTCTTGCAAGTGTTCACGCGAGCGAGGAGGATGAGGAGTAAGATGTTTAATATTCCGAAACCGACCGTCCATGTAGATCTTTTACAGGTATACAGGTATGTGATGGAGCGAGGATATGAGAAAGGTGAAAAGGTGAAAAGGAGGAGAGAAAAGGGGAGACGTTTTCCGTACCGGTTTGCTACTGATACAATATATATGGAAATAGGTAATAGGGAACAGGACACAACCTCGTCTTATGAGGTAGTACAGGCGCAGGGAAAGAAAAAAGGAAGGAGAATAAAGAATAAAAAGTAAAGATGAGACGATGAGAACGAATTTGAGTTTGAGTTGGTTTACCTTGGGATACAGTGATAGTAGAAGGGAAGGGGATGACGCAAGAACATACATTGATCACCACATATGACGAGACCACGAACGCCAGGAAGGGGGGGAAATGACGAAGAGAGGGCAGAGAGATCCGAATAAGAAGAAGCAGCCAGCCAGCGCGACCAGCTCAGAGCGCAGTCCCGATCTTCTCGTCCGACCACGTTCTCCACATGATCCTCCGACACCGTTCCTCGCCCATCGAGCTCGCAAACTTCACAACGCGGTACACGTCCTGGAAGTTGCTCGCCAGCCCGAGGCTCACCCGGACGACGCCGAGCTCGTAACCGACGTGCTGCTCGAACTCCTTCATCGTCACNCCGGGGTACAGCCTGTCCATGTCCGACCGCAGGCCCAGCAGCGCCGCGGCCCCGCCCGGGTTGCACATGCACCCCGTGCGCAGCGAGACATTTTGGCGCGACGCGGCGTGCTCGATGAACGACAGTGGCATCTGTTCGCCCGTGGGCTGTTGATGTAACGATCAGTCAGCAGGGTGAAGAGATTATCAAGAGAAGGTCGAAGACTCACTGTGAGGAAGATGAACGAGATGGTCGAGCCAGCGTCGGACTGGTCCCCGACCGATTTGAGTTTCCGGCCTGGGATGCGCGAGAGCACGCGGACGACGGGCGTGCCCGTGTGCTCGTGCTTCAGCTCGGACAGCGCAGAAGTGAGATAGTGGGTGAGATTTGACAGTCGAAGTGGAAGGAAGGGCAGATAGGCCGAAAGGAAGCGCAGGCCTTGGGTAACCGCCGGTAAGTTCAGGTAGTTGATCGTCCCATCCTACGAGAGAAAAAAGAAGACCGCGTTAGCATTCGGTTGACATCATTCCGAAGTAGGTCATGTAATTGTGAGAAGAACCAAGGGGTGTTGATGGCTCATCAAAGCAATTACAAGGACAAGGTGGATGAGGGTCTAGAGCCACTTACCTCGAAGCGTTCGTGCATCTCAGAAGCCAAAGTGAACACGTTCCCAGGAGCCTGCACGACGTCCACTGTGCCGCCTGCGAACCAGGGGCGTTCCAATTTTGCCAGGAACGACTCCCTTACTACGAGAGCTCCGACGCCTGTCGGGAAGCCGAACATCTTGTAGAAGCTCACGGCCATGGCATCAACCGGTGTCTCAGCCAGGGACACTACAGAGGTCGGAGCCAGGGCAGCCGCGTCCAAAAGGGTATTGTAACCCAGGGAGCTGGCATACCGGATCAAAGACAGCGGGTTTTTGGAGTTGGACACGTTGGATTGTCCGGTGAGTGCGAACAGTGACGAAGCTGCCGAGTTGGTGGGTGGTCTGTGAGCTGCGAGGATGGTCTGAAATCGGATTAGCACGAGATGTGCGTCACTTGAGTTACTAGCTTACCTTTGCATCTGACGCATCAACTCCACCGGTTGGGGTGGATTCAATGTAATGTACTTGGGCGCCGCGCTGCTTGGCGTATTGCCTTATGCCGTGAACGCTGTTGTGTGAATCCGCCCCGAGCACGTAGCTGCTGCCCTCAGCGAAGGGGAAGGCTTCGCCGACGAGCTTGAGCGCGGCAGAGGCGTTCGCAGTGAAGACGACGGTGTACCCAGCAGGTGCGCGGAAGAAGGAGAGCACGGCCTGCCGGGCCTCCTCTGCGCAGTCGGACGACAGTTTAGATCTGCAGAACCTGATCAGCATCACTGGTGCCAGGGCGCCAAGAAGAGAAGTACATACGCATTGTTAATGGAATGGGTATTTCCGAGAATATTTTGATGGAGGAAGTCGGTATGCACGCGGATGAGGGATTCGGGGTAGAGAGACCCGCCCATGTAGTCGACGTATGTTTCGCCAGCACGATCGAGTCGGCCAAAGTCGCTCCGTCGGAGGGCATCGAGGATCCAAGTGGAGGTATAGCCGGGGTAGGTCTTGAGGAAGGACTTGTATGCAGACGAGGCATCGACGTCTTCGAGGAGGTCGTGTGTGGAGTACGCGTAGAGAGGAGGAGGGTCGAAGGAGAGCTTCTCTTCCCGGTCGGCGACGGTGCTGTCTTGGGATGATGGCAGAGATTCGGGGTAGTCTGAGGCAGAGGCACAACCGAGGGTTAGAGCGGAGAAGGCAGCGTTTGAGCGTTTGTGCTTGATGACATGACGGTTCTGGAGCTTGGGTTCGTACGAGGGAGGGATGACGGGGAGAGACGAGGACGAAGAGGTGTTGCCCATTGCGAGAGTAGACTCGGCGAGTTCGAGATGAGCAGACCAGCTGGAGAAAGCGCAGGTATATATACGATTAGCAGCGCGTTGTTGTTGTTCCAAGGCCTTAGATATGCAAGACTCCCATAAGCGGCCCCAAGAAATACGAAACTCGAAAATGAGAGGAGGAGCAGGGATGCGAGAGAGGATGTGACGGTGACCAGTTGAACTGCGAATCTGGTTACCAGATCGGGCATGGCTGAGCCAGCACTGCTACAGACGCCACATCTTGAGCTCTCCAATCTCACTCGAATAATTGACATTGTCACAGAAGATCGGAGCACGTGCAGTGACCTCCTTGCAGATCCACGCAAATCCAGTCACGACAGCGGCGTCGAGGCCGGCAGTGTCGCCTTCGTCGCCCGATCGCCCACCGCCTCGCGGACACCGAGCGATCACCACTGGCACTCAACCCCCGTTCCAAACTCAGCCTCGCGCCGCCACAGCCTGCTCTTCCACCCCCGCACGCCCCTGGGGATCTCCCGCGATACGTCCTCTCCGACACCCGTCTCCTAGACAAAGAACAATGCGCGCCTTGTAGTGCCAGCTATGATTGCTGCCGGGGCTCCCCATTGACAGCAGGCATGCAAATAGGCAGCCCAAGCTCTCGGTCCTCCAACGCCCAGAACGACGCCGTCTAAATCCGGCCGACCCATTCCATTCCGCCGTCCGTGTTCTTCAGCCCAGTATGCTGCTTCCGTCTCACACTGCCACCACCTAAATGCGTGCTACTCAACGTACACCCCAACAGAGCGCTGCATGGAAGAAGCCACCACCACTCGCTAGAACAGAGGGAGCTTCTCGCTAAATTTGCACGGGATACGTAGCGTGCTCTCGGGCAGTTGCGCCACAACAGAACGAGATGTTTACGCGTTGTTCTGAAATTCAATTAGGCCTATTGAGTTGTCAGCGTCAGCCTTCGGTTCGGGGCCCATGACTTGAAGAACAGAGCCCGTGAACTCAGGCGGAGATGCGCGGGCTCTCGGGTCGTTTGCGACCGTTGCGCGCAAGTCCGAGGGGAGTGGACGCGAAGGTCCTCTTGCGCCTGTGCATGCATACATTGGCGTGCGTGCACGTTCGCGTTCGCGTTCCCAGGTGTCTGTCGTCCCGGACGTAGCTTCAGCACGCACGCACGACGACGTTCACCTCCAGGGCTCGGCGTGCATCGACATCTGTCATCCCAAGAGTGGTCCGTATAGGCTCCTGTTCGGTTGGCCAACGCTGTTCACCAACGTTTCCGAGTATCATCCAGTGTTCGCGTCGCAGGAGATGCCGGGCGGGGAACACCGTTGCGTCGAGCGAATCAGCACACACGATCCCGATCCCGTCACGACTCACTTGGCGTACCCGAACAAGGCGTCATCTCCTTTGTAAATCTCCAACCTTGATGACGCAGACAACGTCGAACAGATGCATGGAAGACGAAGCGCAAAGACGTGGACAGTGCCGTCATCCTGGACAGAGGGAGCCCGTGAGTGTCTTGAACGACCTCGTTGCTAACATCCTATAACACGGCGCTTAAAGTACAAGCTCCGACACCCCCACATCCTCGTTTTCGGTGTCACTTCGGCGGAGAACAGGATTGTCTGAAACACGAGCAGGTCACAAACAGTCACCTCGAACCAGCTACACTTCACACCGAGCAGCTGATAGGACCTGAACGGCGCAACAGAGATAGATGGCCAATCGACGCGCTCGTGATAATCAGGACCTGGAACACAGTGCACCCTAGATGGCCACATCAGGTCAAGCCCGCTCGTCTGTTCGTCCTGTACGAGATCCCAAGACACTATTTCCACGCCATCAAGCCAGGCATCGGGCCGCTGGATGACTTGGAGAAATGCTACGCACTGGATATGGCAGCGAAAATACCCCGGATGACACATTCTGTCTCTATGATGGAGGGCTCAATAGGTTTAGATCCACCATGTCCACGAGTGTGAAGGGGTGATTATCAGGTCACTAGGTAATGGATGGGTCTTTGGCAATGACCTAACAACAAGCGGAAATCTGACCGGAGTGATGTATGTCAGCGTGGGTCCATTGGTGTCCAATCAAGCAGTGAGTGCTATCCCATGCAGCCGCGGAAGAAGGGCACCGTGCTAGGGGGTCGGAGTTGTCACACCCACATTTCGTTTCATGTACTTCGGCGTAGTTGAGTGTGATTCCAGATTCCACATACGAGTATCCTTTGTCGTTCGTACTCGGACTGATGGATCCATGCTTGGGTGAGAGCAAACGTCTGAACAGGTACGTGCCAACTTTAGCGTCCCCGATCAACAAATGAATGTAACGACGCACGAATACATACCATCACATAAACGAACATTCAGCAGTTCGGTTCGAGGTGCGAAGTGTGTGTTGGATCATGGAGCCTGTATGACTGTAACGAACAAACACATCTGTCGTCCCAAAGAATGGTTTAGGGTCTCAGATTTTCCATGATGGTTGCTCGCAGTCTGTCGGACGCAGGTCCTCAGGCTTCCTCATTCCTGACGATGAGAAGAAGCTCTGCTGAAGGAGAACAAAGGCACGGACATGTGGACGTACCAAAACGTGTCCACTCACCACACGCCCTGCTGCGACGAGAATACGCTTGCACCCTCGCGCAATCGCGCACTGAATTGGCCAAGAAGCCTCCCAATGAGTGGCTCGCGGAGCCGATTGGTATAACTTGGACCTAGACTTCTCCCTCCACGTCAGAAGTTCGGACAAACGAAGTTCTGGATCGAGGGGTATGAATGTGCGACCTATGAAAGGCACAAAGGCCAACACAGTCGGTGGGTATCACGAAGACAAGGATGTCCATTGACAGCCAAACGTTAGTTCAACTTGCTCCGTGTCTCGGTGAGAACTTAAAAGTGACAATCAAAGCCGCAATTGAAAGAAAGGTTGGGTGGACAACGGGTTGGTGGTCCTCGGCAATTCCCGAACCATTTCACATGGCAGCCACGTGGGCGTTCCAGCGCTTCCAGGTCGCAGGACCGCTCAAGCGGCCTGGTTGAACGCGAACGACACTTCTCGTAATCCTTGTTATTCCATCTCATCATGTCTACAGCTCACAGACCGACATGGGACCCCGCTCAGGCCAAGGATGTCAAAGGCGGCTCGCGGCAATTCTCCGTGCGGGACATGGCCGCGCACACAAAGCTTAAATTCAGGTAGAGTTTCGCGCGGTTTGCATGGGAGAGCCCCGTCACTCATCGAGTAATGCCACAGACAACCTGGACAGACTTCTACCGCTGAAGTAGCGAAGAGGGACCTGAAAGCAGAGCTGGTGGCAGCGGAGGCAGAAGCGCGTGACAAGAAGCGGAAGGCCGAGGGTAAACCCCCTTTGGCCGTGGAGAACGGCGGTGCGAGTCCGGTTGAAGGTGCTGGGGGAATAGCGGATGAAGAGTCGAATAAGCGGAGAAAGTTGCTGCAGGATGCGTTGGAGCTTGACAAGGATGAGGATGATGACGACGAGGATGACGAGGGAGAGAAGAAGGACGAGGATGAGGAAGACGACGAGTAAGTCTAGCCTTTGCGAGTTACCACGTCCTGGATGCTGACCCCCCTATAGTGATGAGGATGAGGATGAGGATGACACGGCGGAACTCCTGCGTGAGCTTGAGAAAATCAAACGGGAACGGGCGGAGGAGAAGGATCGGCAAGAACGGGAACAATCCGCGACGACTGCTGCTGCTCGAGAGGTCGAGATAGCCACCGCGAACCCTTTGCTTAATCTCGCAGCTGCGCTCGGACAAACGCCTAATGGCGTGAACACCACCGTTCCGGGAACGTTTGCAGTGAAGAGGCGTTGGGATGACGGTACCAGTGCTTTAGAACACCTACCGGAGTTCATGACTAACGCCCTCGTTTGTTTCTAGATCTCATTTTCAAGAACCAGGCGATGAGCAATAGAGACAAGGACAGAAATGGGCAGTTTGTCAATGACTTGCTGCGGACAGAGTTCCACAAGTATGTGTTCCCTCGTTCCATGCTTTCTTTCCAGTACGCTTACTTCTACCGATTGCTTTACAGAAAGTTTATAGCCAAGTTCATCAAGGTATGTACAGCTCTCCTCCGGAGCCGTCAATTATTCTGACCCGTCGGTACAGTAATTGTGTTCAGGTCTTCTATTGCTACTGCTGTACTATCCGTGCTTCTCGATTGCCGTTATAATACCACCCGCCTGTCAAGCCATCCATGGAACCACCGTCAACGGCATCTTCATATTCAATAGCGTATGGTAAAGAGGGATCGAAGGCGTTCAACCCTACACCGACCCGTTGAATGAGATTCACGATCTATCCCACTCCCAACCCTCCGCAGCCCACTCGGGCATCTCTGTCTCAAACGACCCGAGGCTAGTGGTGTATCTTAGTGCATGCAAGAAGATGTAGAGGCGTTCTGGCTTGGGATCGGGGTGTATCGGCAAGTAGCATTCCGGGCAGTAGTGCATATCGTCCGTGGTGGCTTCGGTCTCAACCGCTTCTTTCGCCAACAGGCCGTCCACTACCTTGAGCTTCTCCAGAACCTCTTCCGACGTGAGTTGGTTTGCGCTCTGTGCTATCTCGATAATTTCGGTGTTCTCGGTGTCCTCATCACGCGACTCCTCTGGTACGGGCCGCAAATTATCTATAGGTTCAGAAGAGAGCGTTTCTTCTTCTTCTAACTTAGCGTTCTTTGCGAGCTTGACGGGCCCGCCACCGCCTCGCTTTCGTTGGTTCTGGGGCGGCAGAGGCGATACCTTGATCTTCGGTGTCAATGCACTTTTTGCACGGAAGACGACGTCTCTCCAGCGGCTCCAGTCTTCGTCTTCGTCCTGGTCAAAGCAGTTCAGTGAATGTGTCGGCGATAGTGTGTCTGAATTGCACGAACCTTCATGTTCCGCAACCCTGTAATAACCTTAACAGCCTCCGCGCTGAGTGGCACAGGCGAAGCCAGTCCGATATCGTGACCAGTCTCCCTTGGCAGAAGCGTTGGCTTCTCAGAGCCTGCTGTCGCGCTAGCGCTTCCCGTTCCATTGAGATTATTGTTTTCTTCGCGTGCTTCTAGTGAGGGTGTAATCGGGGTGCGTGTGGGGAGGGATTCGGGATTATCTCCAGACGTGAATTGGAATTGCGGGGGAGCCTGTGGGGCGGAACGTTCATCTGTCGAGGTAGTGAAGTCCAACCCACCCTTTCCAAGGTTTTCACCCTATTGTGGTGTGGCGGCACCATGTGAGCGCATGGCCTCCCTGCAGATGGCAATTGGACGTACCCAAATCTTCTTCTCAGAATACACTGGATCGTTCGCGATCGAATGTCCAAGGTATTGCAGATGCACCCTAATTTGGTGCGCTGTTCAAGGGATTCTATGTCAGTATGAACCTTACAATCAAATCCCATGCTGGCTCACATCTTCCTGTGAGCGGTTTGCCTGCTTAAGCGTCAGTCGCGATTCCATGTTGGAGTGACTGCAGGGAAAGCTCACACCGTACGACACTGGTGTCTGTATTCGGATCATATCGTATCAGGTTGAAGATAGTTTTTGCTGGCTAAAGGATAGCGAGTTATGGGTCAATGTAAGACGACAGTCACTCGTATAGCCTCTTCGTACCTTTCCGTCAGGATGCACGATGTTCAGTCCCATCTGACGATCAATTGTCAACATTGGCTCTTCACATATCACTTCGTGCCTGTTTTCAACCTTATCAGCACAACATTTTGTGGCAAATGTGACAGAACGCACTCTGGGAATCTGCCGTTGCAACGGGCAACATACTCCTTGCTAATCGTTCCGTTGAAAAACTCTTGCGTCAACTCGTTGGCGCGCACAGAGGAGGTGGGAAGGATCATCAACCCAGATGTCAGTCTGTCCAATCTGTTGACGGCTGCAGAACAGCCACTCAATACATTGGTTGAGGCGATGCAGACGAAGAGAAACATACTGTAGACTTTCCGAAACCCGAAATCATTCTGCAGAATTTCGACAAGCGTATTCTTGAAATATCTTCCGGCCGCATGAACAGGCTGCGAGAGCAATGATAAATGCGACCGCTCTGTGTCAAATCAAGCTACACAGCAAACGTACAATGCTTCCTGGCTTCTCCACGACGATAAATTCGCGTTCTGGGTCGTGTAGGAGGAGTTTGACGGGCTTGTCAGTCACTGGAGGTTCATGGCGATGCACGACATTTCTATGGTAGCACGTCAGGATCGGAGGCTTTCGACAGAAAAAGTATGAGATGAACTTACTCTATTCGGTCTCCGTTGCGCACTATAGTATCAGGTTGTGCAACGACCCCGTTGATAGTTGTGACACCACTTTCCAAAGCGTATCTCTACACTTCACAGGAACAGTTAGCTAAGCTTCCGTCGCCTTCACTTCACACTCCATGCCGGAAAGTGACGCACATAGAAATCCATGGACCGATCTCTGAACTCTGATGAGACCACTTCCAAAATCTTCCGTCCCAACCACCTGCCCTTCGCCATCGTCGTGTAGGCGTACCAATACGGCGGGATCTTCCTGAGGCCGTTGGATGTAGAAGTAGATGATTTGGACATTTGCGTGACGGCCGCAGTCGCTGGCGCCGCTGCCATGATGCCCGAGAATGTCAAGAAGCTTTTCAAGACGTGTAGAAATAAGAGAGGGTCCGGTAGGTTTACGAGGGGATAGTGTACTCTAGAAGGTCGTTCCCGAATGTTATCGTCCAGGATGCTCGATCGTCGTGTTGTCAATTCGTATTCAGAGAAGTCGTCAGAGAGCGATTGAGATGGAATATACGTGATTGCACAACAAAGGTGAAAGCGGAGCGGTTTGAGTCAAGTCTGAGTCACTACGCCAGTGAGCGTTGCCGACGTCCAAACAAATCGCCAAAAAGTTCAAGTTGTGTCCCCGATCGATGCTCAGACGCCCACGACGGAGCGCTCACTGTAACAGCGGCCACAATTTCTCAAACCAAATGATTATTCAATGCGTACACAACAAACACAAGAGGTGACGATATAGATACAAATCAACAAAAGAGAAATTGTTCCAAGTAATCCCATTCACAATACAAGGTCACGGCCGCCAGGGCTGTCTTCCGTCCGACGATCTACGAAATTGCAACAATGAGCGAAAGCTACCATGAAGAATATCTATAAGACCGATGCTAACCTTACTCACCTCCTCGAAGTCGCTCTCAAGGAGTTGGGCCAATCAAATTTCATCGGGACCTCGTCCATGGCGCCGTCGTCGTCTATCCTGGGATAGAAAGGCTTCGGCTTGGACTCCAGCAACCCTCCGAAGCGAGAGCTACTAGGTGACGCGGTAGACTTGTTACTCTCGGCCGAAGCCAATGGTTGGTCAGAGCTGATAAAAGAAGGAACAGCTTCTGCCATCATAGCGTCCAGGCTCGGGTACGCAGGGCGTGCGTTCTTCGCCTTGGGTGAATCAGGAGGCGAGCCGGCAATAGTCTCCAGAGGGGGGGCTTGAGAAACACTAGAACGACGGCTCTGACGAATGTGAGTACTCCTAGCCGTGGAGTAAGAGGATTTCGACTGAAGAGACGGCGAACCGCTGCTGGCTCGTCGATGGTTACGCTCATGGGCGGGAGCAGAAGGCTCTTTAACACGAGTAGCCTGGTTGGTGCGGTCGCCTACGTTTACGCAAGACTTAGTTTTGCGAAGACCGGGTTGCGAACCGCTAGATATAACATCTTCATGCCGAGTCATATCCGAAGGATCTGATGTTCTGTCCCTCCCGCTATCCGCTGAAGCACCAGCGAATGCTGACTGCGCTGTCACCGAAGTGGTTGCAGCAGTACTGGCGCGTCGGGACCTTCTCATCATAGAATCGCTGTTCAGAGCAAACCAAGCTGAGTATTTAACGCGAGTCATACGTTATTGCGATTGCACTCACGGTCCGGATGATGTCCTCCTGCGAGCAGGACGTTCGCTGGCGGCTTTGGCTCTCTGACGATCGATGTCAATTTGATTGATGGCTTCAACGTGTGCGTCTTGACCCCCGCGATTCTTGTTGACTTGAACCACCATAGGTACGCTGGATGTGCTAGCGGCGGGAGCGGTCTCAATAGCACGTACCGGAGGCGCTGTGTACGTGCAAGAGCGGATTTGAGGTAGGTTGTGGCGTAGTCTCTCGGCATAAGAATATCCAGCTGTATACCTGTGATACGAGTGTCAGCTCTGCGATCCCACGACTGGAGATTTCATACGTACGGTTGAGCATTGGCAAGAAGTCCAAGGAACTCTGCTTGTGTGAGACCGTAATTCAAACGGCGCTGACCAAGTCGTCTCATGCGCGGAATGTTTGCACCAGCCAAAGCAGCGCGTTCCCCTTGGATGGCAAAGCGCAATTCCGCGATCGGTTCGAACATATGGTAATCCCTCTGATGATTGATGAGTCCGAGGCGCATGGAGAGGAGTTGCAGATCGCTGCTTTGACCCGACGCGGAACGGGGACGAATGGGTATCAATGCGGTACCGGGCTGACGACGGAGATCTTCAGAGCCAGACCTGGCGTGTCGTGGCGCGTGACGACGATCAGCTTGCTGATCGTCTGCAGAAATTGTCGACGGAATGACTGTATCTGCATCGGGTGACTCCTGGACAGCAGTAGGACCGTAGCTAGTTGGTACGAAAATATACTTGCCATCTTCATTGAGTCGGACATTGACTATAGTCCAATCCCGCGCATCGATGTTTTCACCCAACGCATGCTGCACAGGCTCGTCAGGTTCCATGAGTGGGAATGGCGGCCGAAAATCGATCGAGGCGCGGCCTTGATTGCTGTCGTCAGAACACGGTGAGCCGATGGGGGCAACATCGCAATTCGACATGGATGATGTCGACGAGTGGGATCCCAATGCAGAACGGAAAGCGGAAATCAACTCGTCCATCGCGCTATTTCCGAGAGATATAACTAGCGGCCGATAATCCTGCGACGAGGTGGCTGGCACAGGAGTATCCAACGGGAAAGGTGAAGAGTCCGACTCTTTAAACCGAAATTGAGCCGCATCCGTGCTGAGTGTGACCAAAGGGACTAGTTCAGTTGAATCATCTACCGGAGCGAACGGCGTGACATCCTCTCGGAATTCGAGTTCCCCTATGAGTTCGGGAGATCCAAGTGTCTCGAATAGGACGCAGAAAGAATCAGAAGACGGGTTCCAGTCGACCGTTGAAGAAGGAAGAGCAGGTTCATCGGGATCGAGCGTAAGCATCTCGGAATCGATTGAGGCTATGTGGTCGGAATAGCAAGAAACCAGGGTATCGTTTGACTGAGACAACTCGACAAGATCAATCTCAGACAGTTGAACGTCAAGAAGATTCTCTTCCTTGAGGTCTAGAATATCGCTGTCCAGTAAAGTAACCTCTTGCAGGGTTGCCAGGTCCATAGAAGAAGGATTGGGCAACAACAGCGGGCTTGGAGGCAATGGGACCTGAGTCGCATCGGCAGCATCGGAATAATCGACTACTGGCACAACTAGGTCGTTGTCAAGAGCAGGTGAGAAATCCGGGGCATCCCAGGTACAGAAGTCGTTCGGAGATACTGGATGTTCCAACAAATCATATTCGCAGAGGGATTCGTCGTCGTCGTCGCCTGCCACTTTCTGGGTACCGGACTTTCTGACATCCTCAATGGCGTGTCGAACGGCGAAAGTGTCAGGGAAAGCGTTGACGTAAGGGGTGTCGTCTGCTGCGGGCAAGTCATTGTTCTGGGCAGCTATCATCCGGGAGGCCACGCTGACGCTGCTGTTGAGAGGTACGCCCGAGACGGAGGGGGAGAGGGCAAGCGATAGATCAAGCTCCCGCTGAGCTTCCGAAAGAGAACCATCCGTCACAGTCTGGCCAAGTTGATCAATAAGCTCAAGAGATGACATAGCGTCACAGGACACGGCGCTGGCATCTGCAGCTGGCTTTCCAGGTGCTGACTTCAGAGCAGAGATCAATAGGAAAGCGCCAAGACAAGACACGATACACATCAGGAATATTGGAAGATACACCCGTAGCGTCGAGTGATAGATGTCGGTGACAGGGACCAGAGCACTCCAAAGGGACAGAATAGTGTGAAACGCAGGATGCACGTCGAGGTCGCCAGGAACAGACGAAATTATTGGTGCTGCCAGAGATAGATCAATTCCCTGAGCAATATCCAATGGAGCGACGGTCCCCTCGGGGAGCAAAAGATCGCGGCATGTGGGAGAGAGGAAGGTTGGCGTGAATGAGGACGCGAGACCTTTTGTCCAGTCGACAAATGCGGATTGCCTAAATATCGTGAGCAGCGGTATGAACGCAGATATCGCGGCAAAAAGATATTGCAAAATCATTGTGAAGAGGTATCGCAGGGAAGGGGAAGAGGGGAAGAGTCGAGGAGGAGAGGGAGAGAGATGAACGAAACGGCCGACGCGGGCTTTTAAACACAGAGTCACAGGCAACATGTCACGTGTATGTGACAGTAGCGCGTCCGTGACGGTTTAAATAATTATTTATGCAGTGACATGTCTGTAAAAAGGATACACAAAATAATAAGCGAGGGCCCAGGAGAGAGGCTGAGAGAGCCACAGCCGACATCGTCAGTTCGGGTTTCTATCTCTTTCGTCGCTGTTGTGCCCGACAAGCTCGGCTTATTCTTCTTGTCTTCACGCTTTCTTGCTGAGCACTTTACGATTGTAAAGTACGTGAGTTTCCATCGGAGTATCTTCGCCGACATTGACCACCTGCCCCTCTTAGGTGTCTGTACCATTTCTCTCACATCTCCCTACGGCTTGAGCTTCGTTGTGGACCTGTGTGTGGTAGGTGCCTTTCTTCTTCTTTTGCGTCTTCATCATCGCGGCTGATAGGCGGTACCCGCAGTTTCACCATCAGTGCGCGCAATAAACGACAGATTCAAGCACCGCCTATTTGACTGAGACCTCGTCAACTCACCGCCACGACTATTTCCTCTCGATATACCTTCTCGCGGACACATCTCCTACACATCAACCGTCACCATGTCTGCACGGCGCCAGCCGTCGACGACCTCCCTATCAAAATTCGTCCGGGCTCATTCCACTGAATTCGCCAATTCGTCCTACGATTTCTGCAACGCCTTCTGGGGTCTCGGGGATGGCGGAGTCGATGTTTTGTTTGCACGAATGCGTGGTGCTACCAGAACCGTTGAGGAGCTGCGCAATTTTTGGAAAGAACGGTACGTACATTGTCGTACTCTTCAGACTCATTCAAGCCTGACTATATCATCAGCGCCATGATCGAGGAGCAGTATGCCAAGCGATTAGCTTCCTTAGCCAAATTCACTCTTGGTAGAGATGAGATTGGGTATGTTCGGTTCACGTAGACTCCATCGCTGAGGCTCTGACAGCTTTTTGACAGCGAGCTGCGGGTTTCGATGGATATCATGCGAATCGAAACTGACAAGCAAGCCACATTCCACATGCAAGTCGCTCAACAGATAAAGAATGATTTGGAAGGGCAGACGAATCAATTCCTGAACAAGCAGTTGCACCACAAGAAGACCTACCAAGCTGCCATTGAGAAGGAGTTCAAGACGAAGCAGACGCATGAAGGATTTGTGCAGAAGGCGAGGGAGAAGTACGAAGGTGATTGCATGCGAATCAACGCCCTTACCGCCCAATCCACACTCCAGCAGGGCAAAGAGTTGGAGAAGATACATCTGAAACTAGATCGCCTTCACCAAACAGTACAAGGGAACGAAAGGGACTTCGCCAACTTCACTCGTGTGCTGCAGGATACCGTAAGTCGATGGGAAGTGGATTGGAAGGCATTCTGTGATAGTTGTCAAGACCTTGAAGAAGAGCGGGCAGAGTTTATGAAAGACAACATGTGGGCGTATGCCAACGCAGTGTCCACCGTTTGTGTCGCGGATGACGAGGTGCGCCATTCGTTGCATCACCATCTTATGTTATCGCTCATCGGGGTCCCCGTAGTCCTGCGAGAAGCTGCGACTCTCTCTTGAGCAGCTTGAGCCCGAGAAAGACATGGAGAACTTTGTTCGCGACTACGGCACTGGCAACGCTATTCCTGACCCTCTACCGTTCATCAACTTCGCCAGTCCCGATGCCGTCCCTCCCTCGTCTCAACAAAACACTTCTCATCCCGCCAATTTTGAGCGCATCTCTCAGCGGCCAAGGCCAGGTGGTATGCTACCTCCACCTCAACCTGAAGAAGATCCCTCGTCCGTTATCAATACCGCTGGCGTCGGCGCTGGCGGAGGTCGACGCCCGGACGATCAACAAATTCAGGTCGCCAATGGCAACTCTCGTTCGCAAAGCCGTGCTAGTGCCCGACAGTCATTGCCGCCCGGCTTCCAGAACGGACCGAATGGCAACTACTCATCTCAGGACTTGTCACGAACATCACTGGGAATGCGTCCGGCTGACGCGAATGCAGAGCCAATTGCTCCTACTGAAGAGACAATGCTCAAGGTGGGCGATCATGCGTACAGGGTTGATCTGTCTAAAGATCCTCAGGCTCGACCATCCGTCGCTCAGAACGGATCTACTGGCCTCCCTGCGGTCGGGCAGGATGACGATCCACTTGCGAGGCAAATGGAGCAACTCAGGGCTGGTGCGGGTAGCAATGCCAGTAACCGTAAGGTTCAACAGGCTGCGCAGACGAACGGTCGCGGCTCGTTCGACAACTCCTCCAACTTATCTCCTCCACCTGGCTCTCGCGGTGGTGGTCCCCCCAACCGCGATTATCGTCGTTCCGCTGAAATCGTGGTTGGTAGTCTTCCGCCAAGCGTTACCGCATCTCGTCCGTCTTCTCCCAACCCTCCTACTGCTGCTTTCATTAGTCCGCCTGCTGGTATCGCCCAAGGACAGTACGAGACCCAAGAGTTGCTGGCTAACTACCAACAATCGCTTCCCGGGGAGCATAAGATCACCAGCAGACCAGGAAGCAGACAGAGCAATTTGGCTCAGCCTGCTCCTTCTCAAGGTCACAATAGGGCTTTCAGCGCCGAAGGCGGGCAAGCCGGCATCGGAGCACAAGGTCGTAGCCCCAGTCCTCAGCCTTTCCGACCACCTTCTCGAGCTGTCAGTCCCGTCCTTCAGCAGCAGCAGACCCAGCAGCAACCTGCCTCTGCAAATCGCCGTAACAGCTACCGTGTACCCGCACCTGGTGTGAACAATCAGGGCATGAACAATATGGACCGTGGAGCCAGTCCGAACAACTCTATCTCTGTGCCCCCTATGTCCGCTCATCAGCAACGGCCGACCAGTCCGAATAGTGTTGGTATTGCTCTGGGATCTGACGGACGTGTTGCTATGGATTCGATGGCCGACGTATACAAAGCTCAGTCCCACCACCAGCAGGGTTCCATTTCTCAGCAGCAAGGGTCTTATCGTGGCGTCCCGCCACAGCAGCCACTTCCTCCGCCACAACAGCAGCAACCCTCTTACCAGCAGCAGCAGCAGCAGCAGCCTCAGCGTCAACCCAGTTACCCACCAGTGAACCAACAGAACTATGGCGCACCTCCTCCTTCAGGCTACCCGCCATCTTATCCCCAAGCGCCGCCGCCGCAACCACCTGCACCTCAGCAGCAGTCTTACATGAATCAGCCACAGACACCATATGGTCAGGGTCCTCCTGCGCCTCAAGGCTATGGGCAGCCCCCGATGGGATACATGCAGACGAATAACGGTCGCGACGCACCTGGCGCTCTGGTGCAGAGAAACCCGTCCGCAAACGCGGGTGCTTATTATGGGAACCAGCCGCAGATGCTGCCGCAGGGACAACCGCCAATGGCTGGATACCCTCAGCAAGGCATTGGAAGGGATGCTGCGCCTTCGCCTCAACCTCAGGCACAGAGGCAGAGTCAACCTCCTACTGGGCAGTATACCGAGGACGGACGAGGTGTTTTGTTTTATGGTGTGTAGTGACAACTCTGCGATAACGCAATGTATACTGACGATGAAGTGCCTCTTACCAGTCAAAGCCATGTACGATTACCAAGCCGTGATCGACGAAGAGTTCGACTTCCAGCAAGGCGATATCATCGCTGTCACAGACACGCCTGAAGATGGGTGGTGGAGCGGTGAATTGCTCGACGAAGCCAGGCGACAGCCCGGCCGACACGTCTTCCCCAGCAACTTTGTCTGCCTCTTCTAGTCTCCGCGCTTTCTTCCTTGGCCCATCTTCCCTCTTGGGATTGGATTACGGACGTGACAGACTCGACGCGTTTGCTTCAAGTTGACTGAATGGTAATATGTGATGTGGAATAATGTACCTGGGTTGTTGTATATGGCATTTACCCGATCCCGTTTTGCTTGTGAGATCTATTTATTTACCATTTCTTTGCTCCCCTTCTAGCTCGCTCTCATCTACCGTCACGACTCTCACACACTGCTTTTTCACCCATCTTTAGTTTTTTTTACATGCTTTTTCTGCCTCCACGTATGTCTCTCCCCGACGCCCTCCTTGATACACGTCTCATACGTCGTTATCGACGCTCATCCCTTGATCATAACATTCATCGTGCACTTATATACATTGTTGTTGTAGGCTAGTGTGGCCTTCCGTTGCAATCTATTTGTGTTATGATACTTCGCTCCTCCTGAAGAGACAAGAACTCAAGAGTCAAGATGTTCATTCGTTGATTGGCATCCTGGTACGGACCGAATTCAATCGTTCGGCCAGTGAATGCGTGGGAGCACAAATATAGCTGTTACAAAGACGGCGCCGACGTTGAGTACGTCAAATGACAAACAGAATGAAGTCTAGGAGTAAACAGTAAACGGACCTTTAGATACCAACTCTCTTCGTCTGGGAGGTACGGAAGTGCGTTGGACGAGTCACCAAGACGTGCGAACTGGCGCTATCAGGATTGGACAGTCAATCTGCATTGTGGCCTTTGAGATAAAGGAGATACGACATACATAAAGCACGATGGTATGGGCTGATTTGAGTTTGAGGTTGACAACGCGTGCTTGCTGCGCGACACCCAGCCTGTTGAGGTACCCCACGAATGCAGCAGAATTGTCGTAGACTGCCTCGTATATCGCATCGTTGTAACGGCCCTTCATCAATATAGTGGCAAGCGACAACTGACGTGGACGAGATCAGTATACAAAACTAGTACTGTGTAGCGCATGGATTGAAGACGTACTTGCGCTGCATCCATACGCTCCTTCACCCACTCGGCCATTTTCTCCGGCGACCCGTGACCGGGTTTCGCTTTCGGCTCGAACATGACCCAGTTCATGAAGTAACCCAACAGCGTCGCGTGGCGATTATTCTTATTCAACAATGGACCCCAAGACGCCACGACGGAATTCACACCCAAATAGTTCTGGTCAACAATGTTCGAGACGTCGATCCGATCGAAGAGAATGTTCCTTGGTATTGCAGCATTCATATAAACACCTTGACGGATCCCAGTAGCGACGACCTTCGTGTCGTCGCACAGCATGTGGAACGAGATTTGGAAGCGTTGTATCCGGTCTGCGAAGGTGCGGAATTCGTCGGTGAGGTAGAAGTAGAGAGAGCGGAAGAGGTCTGCGCGGTGCACGCCGTGGGCTTTTCCTGCAGCTAGGACTGTGGGCATACTGCGAACGTACAGAGATTAGAATGTTGCATACCATAACACAAGGTAGAGGTGTGTCTGCTTACTCCCAAGAGTGCAGTGGATTAGAAAAATCATATTGCGGCCACTCGCATTCCCTGGAGAAGAGGAACCGGTTTGGTTGGTTGAAATAAGCATTGGGTGCGCCAAAGGGGAGCAATAAGCCGAAGCGACGGAAAATGTCGTGCGCCAGACGGTGGGAAGGCTAGAGGTCAAGATAATGACGGTGCACGAAATCCTCGCGTTCCGGGCTGAGACTTGAATGAGACGTCGCACCGTTAGCTAAACGTCGTGTAACACTTTGCAAGTAACTCACAAAACCCGTTGGAACTCTGTCTGAGCTTGCTCGAAGTCATATTTAGAACTCAGGAAAGCCAAAAATCCTACCGTGGTCATCTTTTCTTCGAAAGAAACCGAAAGGCTCGCCTTCGATCCGAGCTTTATCGCGAAGGCTGGCTTCTTCAGCTCCTCCACGACAGAGAGCGCAAGGGACAGAATCGCCGTCTGATGACTCGCTTGCACAAACGCAGAATACCAAAGGTGGAGAGCCAGCTCTGCGGCCTTAGCGGTATCAGGTTCTCTGCCTAGGATCAGGAGGATGAGCAAGTTCCGTATGGTGACCGTCGCGTCTCTGTCGTTGAGAAGCACGGTCAGTTGGCCGGTGTAATCTAGCGGTATCTGGTTGACTGTATGGATCAGGTCGCGAAGGTCTCCCGAAGCTACATTGATAGGATGCTCAGCCAGTGCGTGGTAGATGCAAGAAGGAATTGACGGACCTATAAAGGCCAACTTAAGGTCTCGAGAGGCCGCTATACCTTCGTTCTTCTCTAAGTTGAGTATGTCGATCGCTGGTATATTCCCCCATCTTGCACAGACGGACAAAGCTTTGTCAGTGAATATTGTGGTCAATTGCAAGAAGTCTTACAGGTGTCTGCTTTGTCCGTAATTCACGCTTGCCGCCAAGTCATCCATAGGAGTGTTGTTGCCGATGAAAGTTGGTTTCCTTTCTTGAGATTCCCAAGTAGTCAGCCAGTCTGGCGATAGCAATGGGTCTTTGCAGTCTACCGCGCATCACTTAGCACATGGCAACACACGAGCCGGAGAGACTCAGATACTCACCGCGTTTGTGGGATGGCCAGTGCTGCTTCTGACAAGTCTGCGATACAGGTGAGCATAGTGTGATGTATAATCATCAGGTTGGCGACTCACCTCTGAGCAGTAGGAGACCAGATGACAGACGCTACAATGGAATACTATCGCATTAGGGCATGTCCAGCTTTTCGCGACATTGTAGTTTGCGCAAGGCAAACGTTGGAGGGGGTTGATTCCTCCTGCGGGGTCATTGCCCAGGGTCAGGCCGTTGAGTGCTCTGCAAATGTCATCAGCAGCCGGGGATTCCATTGTGAGTATTCGATCTAGGCAAGAACTGTGTTTGTGTGTAAAGGACGATGCAGGCTAAGTTCAAGTACCAAGAGCCGGCTGCGGTCATGCAGAGGTGTGAGGCTCAGGTAAGTTCCTGACAGTGCTTCGACGCAGACCTGCCATATGACTGAACGTTAACTTCGAATAGCGCGGTCATCGATGGAAACCAAGGATGGGCCTCGATGGACTAGAACCTTTGATTTACCAAAGGCGTCAGCATGTGTTCTCAGACGCTGCAAAGCAGACACTTACATGTGCTGCAAGTACATTCGGCCGCAGACTGCGCGTTCACCGGAAGCGCAAGAAGGGTGAAAAAAGGAATCGTGCAAGGGCGAGAGAAATAATAGATGAAGATAGATTGCGATAATGATACATACAAACTAGCCAGAGCGATGACAAAGTTACAAGTAGAGATGTACACACAACAGAGAGACGGGTGTCATGATGGCGAAAACGACCTTGAAGAAGCCAGAAGAAAGGAGAACGTGATGAGCGTGGTTGGTCATGAGCGAAAGTGTGGGAATATGAAGGAAGGGTCAGCTGGGGGATGGATGTACAGGCGAATATGAGACAAGCTCGTCTCTCGTTTCAAGAATGCACATGTAGGTGCGCCTGAAGGGTCGGGTCAGTCAACCCTGACGAGAATGCAAGGGGGGACGAGTGACGCACATAGTGTACAGCAATGTACAATCTTGTATATACAATCTTGTATATATTGATTCTACAGGCCCGGGAGGAGTCCTGCAAATCTGAGGGGAAATGAACTCCGGTCGACTGTAGGGGAGGTCGGTTTGAGTACTCACGGATTGGGTACAGCGTTGAGACCAATTGCCGCAACGGTGGATACGACAGCAACGGCTGCACCGACTACGGCGCAGATGGTCGCCTGCTCTTTCCGAGATGGGTCGAAGTCAAACGAGGGATGCTCGTAGATTTGCTCGAAACTTCGTCGCATGATGGCAGAAGAGGCGGGGCGTAGCAGGTAGTCGGGCGTGAAAGAGACAATAAAAGTGGCGAGTCTTGTTGAACCGAGTTCGACCTTATGTAGGACCGCGGCTGGCTTGTGATTAACAGTGAAATGCAAGGAATCGAGGAACGGGACCAACCTTACGAAGAGAATAGATCCGCAGATTGCCCCGCATCCTGATCAGCTGGTAGACTCCCAGCGCAGCCTAGTTTTCCCTAGCATGCAGCATGGTCCACAACGCGGTCCATGCATGCTCAACATAACGAAACATCGATAATCGTTTCTCGTTATACCGCACCGTCCATATGAGCAGACGTGAAATGAGGAGGAAAATGGAGGAAAATATAGAGAACGTGCTATGCAGCAGATCCGATGCCGGACTGATGCCGATTTGTGCTTATCCATAGACGCCCCTTAGAGGCTGAGCGCTGAGCGGCCGGAGAATCTGAACACGACGCGCTCACTTCACCCTTTCTCCGGTATTCTACTTGTCATCCTCTATAAGTTTGTAAGTAGGCTTCTCTTCTTCGTCAATCTGTTGAAGGGACCAAGTTCCACGATTGCCACAGGAAGAGTCCTTTCGACTTATGCGAGGCGTCACAAGGTGTGCATTGCGCAATGCTCATCTGATTCGTACCTTCTACAAGTGTACTCATTCTTTACCCAACTCTGCTACTTTAGGTCGCCACATTTTGCGCTAAGAACACTGCTTGGCACTTGCGTCCTTCCCTCTCGCGCCGGCCTCGTATCTTGCAGATACACATCAAACAGTAGCGCGAATCCATATCCGTACCCTACCCACGCAAATCCTTCCCCTCACCAGATCTTCCATTTGCCTCGCAATGCATCACTCAAGGACGTAAAGGCAAGATGTTCGTTTGTATCTCCTTGCCCATGAAGTTAGTCTCACCAACGTTGCATTGTAGACTATGACTTGGTAAGAATATACCATCCAGATTCCCCGGTCAACCGCTCGTTGCCTGCCGCCACCGTCCAAGCCAGGTTTCAATCCATCAGTACGGCCTATGATGTGCTCCGTGGCAGGTCGCGCGTTCTTCCCTCGGGCGATACGGAACGTGTCGATCCCAAGAAGGCCCACCATGGCTTGACTTCGGCGATGTGGAAGGCGAAGCAGCGCAAGAAAGCTGAGCTGCCCTTTGCCGGGCCGGTGGTCAGTGACAAGTGGAAGGATAGACTTATGCTGGGTACCATTGTCTTTGTGCGTCGCGCTTACTGTCACGGCTGGTGCCACTGACCCATTCATTCTGTCATGGACGACAGACTGTTGGCGCGTTCGTGGCACAGATCTATTCGACTCGAAGGCAGACGATGATATCTGCCAAGGACTACGCGCAGGCTCGTGCGGAGGCTCGGTCGGAATATCAGGGAAGCCTGCAGCGTACCGCGCAACTGACACTCTCCGACGACGTGGCATTGGATAGTGACAGGACCGCCGACAAACCAGTCTAGCCACTCGGTTCTGTATAGAGACACTTTGGGGAAAGAGGCTCTGCATAGGAAACATTACTAGACATCATGATAACGAATGACCCTATATAATGGAACGGGATCCGGTACGCACCGATGAGTGGTCAATAATACCTGTCAATTGAAGCTGTACGCCATATCACTGACTGCATAGCACGAGGCTACCTCCTACTCTTCCTCTGGGACTCAGTTCGATAGCGATAGCTCAACGTGTTGGTTAACAAAATGCGTAGGCACAATGCCAAGTTCGCTCTCCAGCAGTCTCCAACCTGCAGTTCATTAATGATATAACCTCAATTAGAAGTGATGTGTATTGTCAGTGTCCATGGAGTGTCTACAAGACGAAAAACCAAGAAAGTCCATATGCACAGAGCGAAGCAAAGCAATGCGGCAGAATCAAAACATGCAAGAGAAAGAGAAAACATAGTCCATAACCGGTGATCACCCCACACCCTCCCAAAATTTCCCAACAGATCCACACTCCAAGAAGCACATCCAACCATCATGATGTTCATGAACGATGAGTGGGACTCGCGGGGCCAGGCAAAGCTACAGATGCCACCGACGGCGAGCGCACGTTCGTATCCTGATTGACAACATACAGCATACTCTTCGGCCGTCTCAGCTGCGGGGCCACCGAGTCCCTCTCTTCATCACCTACATCAACCAGCTTCTCCGGCGCGGGCGCGGGAGCAGGAGCCTGCGGCTCAGGCTGCTTCGTAGGCGATGACCACGACGCCGGTCTCTTCAGCTGCAGGGTATCTCCCATAAGGTAGTCGCCGGACTGGGAGACAGGACGGATCGTAGGGTTGGGCCCTTGCCATGCGCTCGGCGTAGGCTGTGCGGTGAGCGGGCTCATGCTGTCGTACCGGTCTCGTGCAGAGAATCCGAGCGACGTGAGGGATGTCCCACGCGAGGGGTGCGAGCTGTTCGTGCCAACGAGGCCGTACTCGTAGGGTCTGGGCTCGGGATCTGGTTCGTAGTTTTGGAGAGGAGGAGCGTCGTAGTAAGACCTGTTCTGTTGTGGAGCTCTACGGAATAATGAGCGTCGTCTCCGCCTAACGAACGGAACACGATGAGTTAGGTACTCTGAGAGATAAGGGATACAAGAAACGTACCAGACCATCCAAAACAAGACAACCAACGCGATGAGAATAAAGAAACCTCCAATAACTCCGCCCAGGATTGGAGCAAGCATGATGTGGGGATCGCCATTCTTGTCGGTAGCTTCACTTGTTCCGCTATTGGTCGGGCTAGGACTAGGGATCATAATAACTGTCGGCGAATATGTACGCGTGCTTGTGACCCATTCAAGCACTGTGAGGCCTTCCGGGAGCGTAGTCGGGACCTGAGTAACGACCGTATCGACAGGCGTGATGAGGGTTGGGATAGAAGATCCCGTCGGTGTAGGAAAAGCAGACGCAGGTGGAGGCGTAAGCGTGGATGTAGATGAAGGCGTAGTAGAAGATGTAGACGAAGGAGGCGCGGGCGGTGGCTGCGAAGGAGGTGTCGGGGAACTATCCGCTGGGTCAGGACATGTGTCGAACAGAGTCAAAGTAGGGATTACTGTCGTTTGGAAGGTAGTCGACACAACTGGGATTGTGAGAACAGTTTGGCCTCCAGCTAAGAAAAATAACGATGTAAATTAGCTATAGCTTTGACCCAGTCGCATGGAATCAAGCAATAGACCACTCGCTCCAAAATTCACAGCGACTAGATCCCCATATGAGACAGCAAGGTTCTACCAGTCTGTTTGCAAATCTGCAGACCAGCATGTCCCAACCAATTTATAACTCGAGGCGGAGGAAAGCAGACTCACGATCAAGCGTGCTCACGAACGGAACAGTCAATGTCTCACACCCAGCACCAATCCCAACACCCGAGCTAACACTCTCCACTGCATCTCCATTCTCGTCTACGCACGAACCCAAAAAACTTTGCGTGAAGGCGGTCGTTAACACGGGCGGCAACGTCGTAAAAACGGTGGTGACCGTCGTCACCTGGTTAGCAGCGACGACGGTACCAAAAAGCGTGTCGGTGGGCGTCGGGACGCATGCCATCGACGACGACGAGGTGGAAGGGAGAGAATATTGGAAGAAACCAGCGACGGCAGGGCACAGTTGTTGTTGTTCATGTTGCAGGCGCTAGATTGCGACGAGACGACAGCCACTGACACGGCCATCTCAGAGAGTCGTGTGTTTTACGACCGCACAGCTTGCGAATTCGCTGCGTTCATTTCAGCCTTCGACGAGATGGGCGACGGCAATGAAAGACGGAAGGAAATTTGGGCAGCTGCGACGACGAAGCAAAGCAGATCAGAGTAATATGAGTAGATGATGTAGCACACTGGGAATCCTGGGTCGCATTTCAGTTTACGCCGCTCGGTCAGAGATTGCTCAAAGCGGGCGCACGCTCACATCGGTACGGCCACACACTCATGACCTCACATCGCATCGAGACATCGTATCTAACTGCCCTACTAGCATTGTAAGCGACAGAAATGCATAGAATAGATCCACCGGGATGATGTAGCCAGTAAAAATGAGGCACATTTCACATCACGCGTCGCGGTAGTACCCACCTCAGTGCGAAGGCAGACTCGCAACAGGATGTGCGTGGGTGTCCTGTTTATTCGGATACAGCTAACATATGCGAAGTCAGAGAGACAGTCAGACTCATAAGCAAGGTACCGACTGACCTTGCCTGGGTTAAATAAATTCAAAGGATCGATAGTCCTCTTGATAGTCTTCATCAGTTCTACCGTCCCTGCTCCGAGTTCATTGTACAAGTATTCGCGTTTGCCAATGCCAACGCCGTGCTCTCCCGTACCTTTATCAAGTCTGCGTTAGTTACGAGAGACATGACAAGACAACAGCGTAGACGTACATGTACCGTCCATAGCAATAGCTCTCTCCACCATTCTGTGCACAACCTCACGACTGCGGGCGAGCTCATCGTCGGTCACGAAAAGTATCAGCGCGTGGAAGTTCCCTACAATATCTCGTCAGCGCGTGTATCAGAATGAATATTTGGGCTAGTTTCACCATCCCCGACATGACCAACGATCGTTGAAACAAGACCTGACGCCGCAATATCTTGCTTCGTCTCGTACACAAGGTCGGGAAGACGAGATACAGGAACACTGATACCTTGTATGAGTGGGATGTAGACCGTAAGAACTACATGGAATGGACTCACCAGACGTCAGTACTCCACCCTTTACACCCCTCAACCAAAGCCAAACCAGAATACAGTGCATTCTTCCTGTCCGCCCATAAATCATTCGCCTCCTTCTCACTTCCGGCTAACGTGAATCCGAATCCGCCATACTTTTCAGAAACACCTCGCACGACCCGAGCAGTCTCTTTTAGGGAGGCTTCGGAAGGGCCTTGGAACTTGAAGAACAAACTGTCTTTTTCCGGCCATTTCCGCAGTGACATACCGTACATGTTCGTTGAGCGCATGAACAAGTCGTCAACGAGCTCAACACATTCTGTGGTCGCCGATCAGTTATAGTGATGTGTTGAATCGATGTGATATGACACGTACGAATACCGACGCCTTGGCTCATGATCTCGACGACAGCTTCTGTCGCCTTCTTGACGTCTGGGAAATGGCATACAGCAACATTTGTAGGAAGAAGAGGAGCTAGTCGAATCGTGACTGGGGGATGTCGTGTCAATCATATATTTATGAACGAAAGTCGCCCGACCAACCTTCTGTGATGATACCAAGAGTACCCTCGGCGCCGATGAAGAGCTTCGTCGTGTCGAACCCAGCAGACGATTTCCTGGACCTCCGACGAGTCTTGATCACCTCTCCGCTAGGTAGGACGACCGTCTTGAACCATCATCAGCGTTTCTACATTCCAAATTCCTCCTTGATACGTGACTCACGACATTCAAGAACCATTCGGCTTTCGCAGTTCCATATCGTACAGCGTTAGCTGCAGAAAGTTGTATAAGTCGATACGATCCTATGAATTTGACTATACCACCTACTTCCCGAGCAACCCGTGCTAATCATGCCGCCGATGGTCGCACCGGGGCCTGGGTCAAGCTTCTCACTGTCAAGTTGTGGCGAGATAGAAGACATCGGAAACATACCGGAAAAAACAGAGGGATCCCTGGAAATGGGTGAGTGGGTCAGATCTCCGAGCAACGGAAGATAATCATGTGCAAACCTTTAGCCTTCAGCATTGCATTGATATCCACCCAGCGGGCACCAGGTTGACATACAAGGTCAGAATCCGCCTCTGTGAGGAATTAGAGTTGTGACCGGTAGATGCTTGCGTGTACAACGTGAATGCGTACCATGAACTTCCAGCACCTTATCCATGCCGGACAGATCAACACATATAGAACCACTGGAGGGCTAGAGCAATTAATGCAGTCAATGCACTGTATGAAGGGGTCCGAATGAAGCGCGAAGCATACCGCTCTGTAATGTCCTTCCAGACTTGTAGCGCCAGAATAAGGTATTATCGGCATCCTGTACTTTCGAGAGATTTGGACGATCTTAACCACATCCTCAGTAGAATGCGGAAAGACAACGACGGAAGGTAAAGAGCCTGTGAACAATTAGGTCTCAGACATTTGAAGGCAAAGGAATCAATGTATCGGGACGCACCTGGATGGTAGTCGTTGTCCGAGGTTCCATGAATCTCAAGCACCTCAGCATCCGTAGAGACTACGTCCTCTCTTGGGAACGTAGCTCTCAGTTCCCCAATCGCCTTCTGGAAGTCCGCCATGGAACCGTATTGCTCGTTGAGACCAGAGTCTGTGTTTGCAGGCGAGGACGACAGACGTGTCAGCTCGTCCGCAGGACCTGAAGAACGGCTACTGGTGATTGCGAATGCTACAGATCCGCTCACGAGGGCCCCTACCGTAAAGGCGAGGATCGGTGAACGTGCTGGAGGTGTGGGCGTAGGACCACCACTCAAGTGTCGACAAAGCCACCTAGTACGGTTTGTTGGTATTCGATGCACGCCCACACTGAGACGACCAGCGGCGAGCTTAGGCAGGCGCAACATGGCGGTATGTGTACGCTGGGTATGCAAGACGACGGGCTCGACGAAGTGGACGAGGGCAAGTTGAGTGCTAAAAATCATCAGACTATATTCGCAGCGACTAATAAAGCACATTACCCCCGCGGCCTCCCCACAACGGCAGCAGATCAAGATTCAAGAGCATGGAGCGGATATCGCGGCCGACGTCGTGGAGGACGATGTCGACAACAAGGGCAATAAAATCGCCACCACCTGACTGTATTAGTACGCGTTTGTTACATCCATACAACGATGAGCTTGTGCTTTTGTTATCCCATTAAAACGCGAAATTGAAGTGAAGCGCCGACGCCCATGATCATGATCTTTGCCTCTCCTCCTCCTCCTCATTGACCGGTTACTTGCACTCAAAACTCTGTCGGCGTTCAGATTTCCAACCTGCTAGCTGCATCTTGTGCATTGTGAACGCGTATTCCGTACCTAATTCGACACGATGTGGTCAGTACACAGTTAATTTGCTTGTGTTCTACTACGTGTCCCGGCATACTTGGAGATTCCCTGGTGCCATGCATATCCCGCAATGCACTGCTTCGCAGGCTTGTCTATGCAAACTGTTGTCCTAATTTCCGACCACGGGGCTTGTAGCGGATCACTAGCATCTGTCCTTATCATTCCAAGCATGGGCAGTTGACATCCCTCCTCCAGCAAGCACATCCTGAATGCCCAAGTATCCATTCGCGCGCCCTGTTGCAAGCGGTGGTTTGACTGCGCGCAATGCCACGGTGAAGCTGAAGATCATAAGCTGCGGAAAACGAATGAGATGGCGTTCATGTGCAAGAAGTGCAAGAAAGCCTTCCGGAAGGACATGTCGGCGTATGAGGAGAGCGACGAGTACTGCCCACACTGTGACAACCACTACGTCAGTTTTACCCGTCCTTAGATCAAAAGTCGCATACTGACCCTTCTTTACAGGTTCTCGAAGCAAAGACACCCCAGGCTGTCATCGGAGTAGAGGGCGACGATCCAAGGATAAACTCAAGGTGTGTACGGTGCAGATTTAGACCGCACGTTTGCTGATCACTTCATGTTAGGCTGCTGAAGGATGAGCGTGTAAAGGAAGACGCAGTTAAATCCATCTTTTCTCAAGATCTAGACGTTACAGACCGACTGGGATAGAGAGTCGCGTCGTGTCTGATCCATGCTCGCTATGTGTATTCTACAATCATACCATTTCCCACTAATAACCAACGATCCATTACCCATTCGCGAGTCAGATCATGAATAGACGACTGCGGTACATTCATATGAATGCATGCGTTTGCACCCCTTCACTTCCTTGTCAAGGCCGATTCCCTCCTGGATGTCCGCCGTCGCACGTTCATGAGAAACTAATTTCGTACTCGTCGGGAGATCCTTCATTTTCCTCGATCTAGTTCGGAGCCAGAGGTCAACTGGCTGTCGTAGACCGCCCGTGATCACGGACTCATGGCATTCATTCTGTCTTCTAGCTTCCGGGAAGCTGTATCTAGACCACTCAAAAGGCGAGTCACATCCTGCATACGTCAGAACGTGTTTGTGGTCTGTGATTCTGGCGCCTACTGAGCTCTTCAAGTTATTGTCTGCGGAACGCTTCGGAATTTGGTGCGTACGATGTCCGTTTTTCACGAATGCATGACTCAGACAACGCAATTTCTTTCTTTCTGTCAGTTTGCTTGGCAGATTGACCACAAGGTCTTGCGATGCTCAGTATTCTGGCACTCAGCTGAACCTGCAGAGTGGTCTCATGAAAACCTCCCCTGTTCACGGTGACACCCGGCCAGTGGCCACACACCGGGCGCCCGTCTCGAAAGGTCTATCGGTACCTTTAGACGGTGTCTAACAACGGTATGATTTGTCGGCAAGCCACTCACATCCGTACCCTATGACGTAGAATGAATGCATCCCGTTGATTGGACTCAATCCCGAACTCACCCTCCGTCGCAGACGCTCCGGGTCGCGAACATGCCTCGAGTGCGTTCGCCATCCGAAGACGCTATCGTGGGTCTCATGTCTCAGGTCATCCGTCGTCTCGGTATCGGAAAGGAATGGGATGACAGATCGCCTTACTCTATCCTTTCGAGACCGGCGGACACGTGTATGTGAGGAAGGTGATGGAAGCGGACCCTTCCCTACTACCCAGCAAGCAATATAAATATTGGGTGAGCTCTACGAGAATTCCTCATCACACCGCCTTCAGTCGTGTTTTCAACTCAACCACCCACTCCTACCTACACTACCTCTCCCCAGCACCTACACCAAGCCATGGCCAACGACGCATTGAACCTCAACCCTCCCAATGCCACCCTCCACATCTCCACTCACGGTTCCGACTGGTTGTGGGCTGCTTTCTCCATCTTTGCAGCGTCTCTCCTTGTTATGATCGCTCTGGATTTCCTGGTATGCATGGCTTAGTAGTTCCCTTCGTTGCTTCTGAGGCTCATTGAAATGTACAGAGACCCAGGGGCACTCGTCTATTCCACCAGATCGCTATCATCATCCTCACCACCGGCAGTTTGGCATACTTCTCCATGGCTTCTGACCTCGGTGCCACCCCCATCCCCGTTGAGTTCCGTGGCGATGGGGGTCACCCCACTCGTCAAATCTGGGTATGTCGAGAGGCATCATTTAACACATCACCTTAGATACTAACAATTGAATTCTAGTATGTGCGATACATCCAGTGGTTCATCACTTTCCCTCTCCTCCTCCTCGAGGTCCTTCTTACCACCGGTCTTTCATTGTCGGACATCTTGACCACTCTGTTTATGGCGGTCACTCTGGTCATCACTGGCTTGGTTGGTGCCTTGATCCCGAGCACCTACAAGTGGGGCTTCTTCACATTTGGCGCGGCCGCGTTGTTCTACATCTGGTATGTTCTCGCGAGCTCATTACACTTGGCACTAAGCTAACCTCTTACTCTAGGTACGTGCTTCTCTTGCACGGCTCCCAGACTACCTTCGCCGCCAACGGAATCTTCCGCCGCTCCTACGTCCTCGCCTCGTCTTACGTTGCCTTCATGCTCCTCACATACCCCATCTGCTGGGCGCTGTCTGAGGGCAGCAACGTCATCACCCCGACGTCCGAGATGATCTGGTACGGTATCCTCGATGTCATCGCCGGCCCCGTCTTCCTCTTCTTCTTCGTCTTCCAAGTCAACCGAGTCGACTACTCGACCTTCGGATTTGCCTCTGGCAAGTTCACCGCTCCCGTCTCGGGCAGCTACTCGAAAGCAGGTGAAGCCGGTATCAGCGCGTAGATGCGGCAAGGGGAAAAGATCATCATGACACCAGCGTTGTTTTGCTGCATTTCATGGCTACACTTCTCGCTTTGAGGAGTACGACTTGTTTACGATTGCTTTGAAACGATCCCCCATTCCATGATTACCTACCGATACGACTACCTGTTCTAATACCCTTCTTGTACAAGTAGCATTCCCATCTTCATCATGCACTGTACTTTGTTTCTTGATCTAATAGTAATTTTCGGATACACTTGCGATACGTTGCTAGACTCAGGCATCTGTCGGATATGATGGTCTCGAGCTCGGTCTTGCGTTGGAAACGGATGGAAACCATTGAGATAGATACGGGCTTTCTATCGCACGCACTACGAATATGATCATCATACATCACATCTTCTAACAATGACAACTTGCCGAGGAGGTGGTCTGCACGTCGTGTACTTCCGACAGGATCTATCAACTGGAGGTATCAAAAAGGGTCTGGATCATACCACGCAACAAGCAGAAAAAAAATTCCGAGGTACAACAAAGGGAGTGTCTGACAACGTAAGGTGAATATAAGATAAATAGTGCGAAGAACGAAGAGGGATGCGCATGCGATGGCAATAAGGATAGGTGTAGGTTGTTACAGAATTAGGGTGTGGCATATAGTAAGCAAAAGGCATAGGTAGAAGGTCGTGGTACAAGGTACAAGAAGTCGTCAAGTCTTGCAGCAATCGTCCAGGCTTGGTTCGGTCCACTATGCCCGTCGAGCATTGAATAGTATCAGGGACATAGATAAACATCTTATTCAAGGTGGCTTGATTTTATCGGCCTCTTGAGGAGATATTGGGTCGTGGACCTGATACCAGATCTAAAATGGAGGAAGTGAGGAGGCCAAAGTTAGCCGTCATATCCGTCTGCATCATTTCAAGGCGATACGTACCGATAGGAGATGTGAAGTTGTGCACGAGAGGATGAACATTAGGGTTCAACGTCCGTCGATCATGGTGCTTCTTGTTGTCTTCTGCAAGCTTGATGACTTTGACGGTACCTTCCACGGTACGACCGCCATCCGCTCTTCTGTTGGGAATGAAGGAAACGACGGCTTTGCTAGATTCAGGCTCCGGAACGAGGTCTTGCCGGAAGCTCGCGCCCCTTGCGAGCAGACCATGACCAGGATCGCTCTCGGGAGGATTGAGGTGGACAGGTGATGGTGTGTCTTCTCCTCCGTACATGCTGGCCGTAGCGTCGCCATCCGGATAGTCCATGGTGGCAAATCCAACGCTCTTCATGGCAAATGATTGCCCCTCGTACACAGATTCACGATCAGACATCATGCTCGTCGTTTGGTATGTGCGCATATGCGCCGACCGATCCTGCTTGGAGCCGCTCTTTGCGGTAACTTCGCTCTGCCTGTTACGAGGGAAGAAAATCTTGAAGAGAGTAGTCAGCGGACGGGATATTCGTTTATAATTGGGTGCCTGGCTTACCACCAAAGTGAGCCCGGATGAAACAACACAACCAATGCCGCCAATAATGGTCAGAAGTTCCGTCCAAAAGCTGTAACACGGCGCCGCAAGACGATGAGTAAACTCGTCTATTGATTGAAACACGGTAAGACATACCCGCTTTCGTTGATATGCTGGTGAGGACGGACGCCGTCAACACCCAAGACGAGCAGAGGAGCAACAAATAGGAAGCGGAAAACCACCCGGATTGACTGAAAATAATGAAAACGGATCAGTGACTGATGCTGGCGCTCCGAGCGCACTGACTGTCAAGTACTGACATTCAATTCGTAGAAAGTGGTTAATCGGACCATGGTGCTCATATCAACGCCCTCCTTGCGCTGTTAGTGGGTCAGCAATGTGCAAGACGTTTGCGCGGAAGCATAGCAACATACCAAATTACCCAGGAATGAAGGGAACGTCCATCTACAACAGAACATGGTCAGTCAAATAGTCCCACATGGGCGTTGTTCAATAGACGTACAGCACCGGCATGAACCAGAGCGTCAACGACAGACCACCCAAGCTCCCAGCCAGGAAAGAAAATGCCTCGCACTGCCGCTTGTGTCAGTCTCCGAGTAACACGACAGAGAGCTCGACACTCACTTTGAGAGGATCCGAACGGGTAAAAATGGTGACAATAGGCATGTACAAGATAGCCACAACAGAGCCGACAACCCAAGTCTTGAAATACAAACTGCGGAACCAATCTTGCTGAACCGATCCGGCGTTGATGAGGAACAGCCAGAAACACAGCTCTGCAGAGAATCGGTGAGTGTTCGATAACACTGACCGGGGGTGATGTTACCTTCTAGGTGAGTTACTCTAAGAAAGTGAGTGTTTAGTATGATAGACCCGGATCGCAAGATAGAGTACGTACAATTCAAAACTCCATCCAATCGACAAACACAATTGAAGTGGGAATATGGCGTGTTGATAAGATTTAGGCCATAACTGCCAGGGAGTAGGGATGACTGCGAGTACACGAATGTTCAACTACGAATCAGGAGCGCAAGTAGCGGCCGGTACGTACTGCCTTGTCCGGGAATGATACTGTACCCCATTTTGTACTTGATGATTGCGAACCCGATAGCGTAGACACATATCAATGGTATCGTCAAGAAATATGTGTACTGCGGCGTTGTATCAGTATCCTATTCACAACAGCAAAATATGGGGACTTACAGTCATGATGCGCTTGAATGCGCCGGTATATGGACCACTGTTCCACCTGGTGCTAAGTGAGCATCGAAGTCCGTGCCATACACATATATGACGGCCTACCTCAGACATTTGAATCTGTCAAAATTCCACAAGTGGAAGACTAAGAATGTCCAGAACTAGGGGAAAGATAAGCTCTGAAAATCCTGCAGGATCTGAGAATGGACTCACCCCGCAAGACAAGATAGACCACACAAGAAAAGTGGCAGCTGAAGTATGCGCCATTGGGATGGAAGAAAAGGAAGGGAGAGGTCAACAGGCTACCTCGAAGTGCAGGTCGACCGGGCGAAGCGGGAAGGGTGTACGTGAGCATCTGCGACTATATATGCTGGAAGGAACGAAAGTCAAATGTCCACCTGGAACCGTGGACCCGCAGCATCAGTGCATCAGTAGAGCGCCATATGGAGAACGCGAATTCGGAAGCGAATGATTGGCATTGATTGCCACTCTGATGCAGTGGCCACCCCCCACCCCGGTGCCTCGTCGCCATGATTGAAATAAACGACCCGGTCGTCGCGACAGGCGATGCTGTCGGTACGTTCCAACTGGCTCCTACTATGGTACATTGGTACCTACGAAGGCGCGTCGGGGAGGCAACGAGAGCCAAATGAGTGCTCGGGATTCTAGTTTCCTTCCTCCGTAAGCTCGCTGTAAATAGCCCTCGTGAGTTTTGAGAAGGCGATTGTGTTCAGAACGAGGATTCGAATTCCCTGCCTTGATCGTATACGATTCGAATCGGACCGGTTCACGGGGTCTCTTCGACATGATAAACAGTCGCTCTCTCAAGAACACCCTGTAGGAGCCACAGGATGAAGCTTGAAGCTTTGACTGGAAGATGGGGTCGTTGATGCCAACTTTTGTTCAGACTCCGACTGCAAAGACATGGATCCGATTCATCCGAAAACGTAGCGCGCACCGGGGATGATGCATGATGTTGCCGACGCACGCCAATGCACGGTGCTGTTCTGCATTGCCGCATCGTCTCGGAGAATCGCGTATGACGACCTGCGCAAGTATAGACGACGTATAGACGATTTGGTGTTCGGTAGCTGAAAGTCAAACGATTTGTTTCGGATAAAGACGACAACCGCAAGATACGTCGGAGATCATCAGCGCGCCTCGAAATTTCTTGCACTGCTGCAGTCCGAGATCTTTCATCTTCATCGAAGCTTTATCTCTATCTGTCTCTCCACTGTTCTCGACTTTCGTTCGCAGGTCTCAAATGTCCTTACCACTACCGTCCAACGAGGATAAGGATGAATTGCTCGTCTCGTGTCGCTACGGTGACCTCGAGGACGTCCAGGATTTCGTGAGCAAGTTCGGGCACGGCCCTGTGAACGAACTCCGGGATGCGAGTGGGAACTCTGTTCTGCACATGGTGGCAGCAAATGGTCACACAGGTGTGTATGCATACTCTTCTTCCTGTCTTCAGTTCAGAAACCTGATTTCTGAAAGATGTTTGACAGACGTCTTAGATTTTCTATTGACCGTAGTTGCTCCAACGTTGCTCTCGGCTCAAAATAACGCGGGGTCCACACCATCGCATTGGGCAGCGCTCAACTCCCATCTGCTCGTCTTGCAGAAGCTGGTCCAATTCAAAACGGGCCCAGGCGTTGACTTGCTTGATGTCAAGAACACTGCTGGACGATCGCCCTTGGGAGAAGCCGAGAATATTGGCTGGGATGAGGGCGCGAAGTGGATGGTAGAAGTGATGAACCTTGAGGACGGAAAGGCTGAGGCTGGAGAAGATCAGGTCCTGGACGGGACAGAGGAAATCCAGGTCGAAATCCAGGACGCCGAGGGGCAGATAGCAAAAATGAAGATAGGCCAGCAACCTCCGAAGGATTCATAGCCACGGGCACTTGGCGGCGAAGGTATGTACATCGAGTGGTCTTTGCATTCTTACAAGCTGACTTACTCCTTCAAAGACATCCATGTAGCAAATGACAAGTGTATCCTTACCGCTGTGAGATCAGTTTCATATTTTCATCTACCTCAATTTTGCGTCACATACTGTGCATCTACCTCATTCGATTTTCAATTCCCGTGCATGGCTCTCAAACTTCTCAAACTTTTGATCATATGTGCGTGTCTCGACTGAGATGATGGGTGTATAACCAGGGAACGCACATTGTCAAGTTGACCACGAAGTCAAGCACCCATCTAAGGCTCTTGCTCACAACATCGCGCTAGGAAAATTGAACATTTGCAATAAAGCTTGAGAGATTGCGAACACCTTAAACACATCCCGAGTCATTTAAACAAAACCACTTCCAAGTGTGCTGTCATGAAAAGAGTCACAGAAGTAGGTCAGAAACAGATGTCATTTGCAAACCACACTACAAAGCTAGAATACAACTACTGGTACTACAATCCATCCGAAAACAATCCAAAGGATGTTCGGTATCCATCAGATAAGCACCCAGCCCGCTGGCTCTCACCGCACACACCCGCAAGCGGGCGCGCGAAGCAAAAACCAAACGTCCTCGAGACCTGCGCGAAGGCAAGCCATGTTCTCTGTCGAACGGGCGAGCGCAAGAATCATCGGCTGGATATGAAGGATGTGGCATGTGTAAACATGCGAGACTCGAGTTAGAAACTATAAAATAGATCCTAGCTGAGTATGTTCTAAGGAAACAACTATGGTGGGAAGGAGGTTTTTATACGGGGGTGGTTTAGGGCAGGCTGATGGCGGTGGAGGCGCTGGCAAATTGTGGCGTCTGCGGACATTCGTACCGGAAACAATCCTCGAGGCTACCGTACGGTTGGCATCGGCACCGCTGTACATGCGGGGCTGTGCACCATACACCGACTACTTACGCTATTGACAAGGATCTGCAAGATCAGAGACATCTCCGAACAACGATTCGTACAACAAACACAGAGGATTAAACGGGGTCTAGACTCTTAGATACATTGTGCAGCTGTCTACGAGACCTGAATCCATGTAAAAATCGAAGAAAGGAAGAACTGAGAGGAAGGGTATCCTAAAAATCATGACGGTCATAGAAAAGCGCGTTAGAAAGACATAACCCAAATATTAGAGATACAATTATTGGTGTACCCAGAAAATACTAGTCAGCTTGAAGAGGAAGTGCGCGGGACAGGTATATGGTGGTAGATGATGATGATGGTGGTAGGGCATCCGGAATGTCCAATGCAAAGAAAAGATTATGTGTCAGAGCCCTCGCGTCGATCGCGAGCCTCTCATCCTCCGGATCTCATCTCTGAGCTCCTTGCGCTGCCGCCTCTCGTACTCCCACTGCGTCTTCCACTCTCGGCGACGCTGCCGTTCGGCAGTCAGCTCCTCTGCAGCAGCTTGATGCATAGCAGTATATCGCATCTTGAGCTCAAGCACAGGAAAACGCTCGTGGTAATGCTAAGAAAGTAAAACGGTAAAACGTCAGAGCAATGCTGTTTACGAAGGAAGCTGTGGCATACCTCAAGTCTTGAAAGTAGGTCGTCAAACTTCGCCAACAACAACCACAGCTTGGACATGTGTCCATCCACCTTGTTCAGTCGAGGAACACGTCTTGCGACTTGTTCCCCGTAAGAGGTGAGATAAACGATATGTCTAGAGGCACGGTGAGCAATCGAGGTTACAACAAAACGTGAGCAGTGGACTGACTGGTTCAAGGACATAAGAACGTCGTTATACTTCGAGAGCCACTGTTTTGCCAACATGTTCCCCTCCACGTCAGGTTCTGCAGGGGCGAAGCGCAGACATTCCTGTATACGGAATAGTGCCGTCTTCAGGCCATGACAGAGCTTGTCGACCTCGGCCGAGTGACGTATGGAGTGTCCCAAAGCCTAGTACGCCAGTGGATGAGCATTGCAGCTCGCAACCCCACAAGCAAAGCGAGATACTCACAATGGAGATGTAATACACACATTCCTCAAGTGGGTAGTCGATCATTTCTACAAGTAGAAGCGGGCCCATGCGAGTTGAAGGTACTTGTTCGGGGTGATGTGGCGACTCGATGCCTACATAGGTAGGTGTCCTATACGTTAGTGGTCGCTTGCCTGGGGCCCTGAGTATACTCATAGAACTTATAAGTCCGCTCGCTGGTGTAGGTTGCCGATATCGACTGGGTCCTGCGACAGGTTGAGGATCGTCGTACTCGTAAGCCAAGCCATAGTCAACCATGTCGACTGGCTCCTCTTCTCTCCTCCTTCCACGCCGTTCCCATTCCAGGGGTGTGAGGGGAGGTAACTCGCGTATTGGCGGACGAGGGACCTGGTGTAGTGGCGTTAGTGGCGGTAGCTCGCGTATGGGTGGACGAGGCACCCGGTTTAGATAGCTAGGCGGGGAATCATCTTGACGTTGCCCACTGGGTCCTGCGATCGGCTGGGGCAGCTCGTACGCGTACGACACACCATAATCCTCGTCCATCATGTTGACATCGTGTGCCGAAGGTTCCTCCAAACGCTGCGGTGTATCCAAGGGCAGCTCGCGCAGTGGCGGACGAGGGCTCGGAGGGATGTAGTAGGGACTATAGTTGGCAGAAAGGGAACGCTCATGTTCGAGAGACGTGGGCGTGATCTGCTCAGGCGAAGTCGTAAGCTGACCAGGCGCTACAAACAGTGCCCGAGTGGCGCTAAGAGCAGACAAGGGAGGAATGTTGGGCGCCACTCCTGCATCTTCTGCGTTCATGGTTTCGGCGCTTCTGCCGAGATTGAGAACGTCTACTATGTTCGCGGGAGTGGGTCTCGATTGAGAAGCGTTCTCGTTAACGGGTGAAGGATGGGAAGGAGGTGGTGGTGATAGTGATAGGGGTGGAGGGGCAATGTCCCGAAGCCTGGCGGAATACCTGGATTGTGGCGGGCTTTGTGGAGGAGAAAGGCTGTTTGTCTTCGGATTTGAGGTCCGCCCCGCTTTGCGTTCCAATGTTTGGACCGTCGCGCTCGCCACAGGTGCAACGTGGACCATCAATGCCCCTTGCGATTGCGATGGCTCGAAAGCCACTCCACGCACGGGTAAGGGGGCATGCACAGGAATTGGGTTATATGGCTGCAAGTCGTCGCGTCGTGCTCTTGGGGACATGGTGAGGGTATAATTCACGGTATTAGGGCCCAAGTGATCGCATCCATGCGCGTCTTGCTCGGCGGCCTGAGGGTGCGGGGAGGCGCGCGATGTACCTGACGGAGTGGGAGGCCTATATGAGGAGGGGTCGGGCAGGTAAGCGTCGGCGTCAACACACATGGAGGGCAGACAGATATACAAGGTGAGAAGTGGTAGCAAAGCAAGCTACATAATACATGAAAGGGCCTTGCTCACGGAGGGCGAGTATAAGAGAATCGAGGACGATCCTGTGTGTTCTATAGAGAATGACGTACGCATAGCTTTTCCTAGTAGACGTCGCGTGAGGGCGAGGCGATGCAAGGCTGTCGGGCGTAAAATTGCTATAGTAGGGAAAGCCTTGCGACCAGACCCGGGTTGGCTCGAGGGGGTAAAATGGATGTCCCGGTCGCTCGGAGGTCGGGTGTGAGCTACGAGGCGATAGCGATGAGATGTCACTGGAGTCGGGTTTGGAAAGCGGGAGGCGGAAATCCAGAGCATTCGTCTCATGAAGGGTCGTCATGTCGTTCAGGGTATTATAGGTAACCAGGCAATGATAACCAGTACCACTTCAACCTCGGTCTACGATATTGGAAGGAGGAAGAGATGAGCAGGCGGTCGTCGGGCGAGAGGTTTGAGCGCACTCTGCTCTATAAATCTAGGCATGGGCCGGTCGTATCCTAGCTGGATGAACGCCGGTACGCTCAAGACAATGATTGAGCGGGCGTAGAGCTACCAACCCATCCGGATCCGTAGGGCATCAGCGACGGAGTATCAAAACGTGGTTGCCAACGCGAGATCGTGAGCATAGATGGAAATCTCGTTCTTCTTCGACGGGAATATGATCCCGAAGTAGACGGACCGGTCAGAGATGTTCGACGATGAGTACAAGAGATCCTAAGAGATCCTTGTCTATTGTCCCTCGGTGGCGCAACCTGTTACCGGCGTCTTCTGCCGATGTAAGCGCCGTAGGATACTGCGAGTGGTCTAAGAAACTCGCAATAAAACAACAAATATCCAAGGAGAAAGCAGGTTGTTGTCTTCCGTCGTCCCTCGCTGTCGCAAGCGTAAAAGTATTTCAAAATGAGCAGAAGAACAACCTATTAGATATTGCAAATGTGACGTGAGCCACTGGTACCAATTTTCGCTCAAGGGTCACTCACCTGGTCTGTCTGGTCTGTTAGATGAATGAGTTTGAATGATGAATGTCATACGTCCTTCCTTCCTGACCTAGTGATAGAACACCTGCTATCCTTGCTACATCTATTTCAAGAAGCTCCTCCTCACGTCGGCGGATATGCTCTTCCTTGAGGTAGCACACGAGGACAAGTCTGAACCAGACGCTGTGCGATCACTAGCATCCACCAGAGGAGGTGGTGGCATGGGAAGCGGAACGGGAGTGATGATGCTCGGTGTGTTCCGAGACATACTGATCACCGACTGCACAGGTTGAGCTGAAGCAAGAAGAATCACAGGTGAGTACAAACCACATATGAGCATATGACCTTAGTGTACGACTTACANCCAATATCCTCGTTATTCAGATGGTCACGGAGATCCTTAGTATCCTAGTCATGTTCCAAGCCGGNGACCGATGGCCTGCTGGCCGATCCCTCTTCCCGCATTTCTTNAGACTTTGCCACCGCTCCGNCANGTGCGCCTCCGTNCATAGACGACGAAGCCAGATCCGCATTCTCCACGGCCGGGNTACTCTTCCGCGCTCGAATCGATCGTGTCTTCGCAATCGTCCGAATCAACTGACAGTGACGCTCTGAAATCAGCGGAAGCCCTCGGCATATCTCACTACATGTTTCTTCCCGGACCCGCTTGTGACCCTGATGCGCGAACGAACGACAGCACCGATGCTGGACATATTGGAGGCTGGCCTTGCTCGATGCGCGAGCACTGGCNGTGTCGTTCGGAATTGTCATGACCGGATGGTAACGGGAAGCTGTGAACGACANTGCCAGATAAAATTTGTACAGGCAGAATNTCGTGTCGAACCAAGGTACCGAGCAAGAGTCCGTAGCCAGAAATGAAAGGACTGCAGGCGTTGTGGGCGTGTNTAGCTGCGGCAGCGGCCTAACTCCCTTGACGAAGAAGGAACAAGCGAACCGAAAGATAGCCGATGGCAATACANGTCCGGTGGAGAAAAGCTTGAAACTGATCATCCTATGACGTGCAGAAGTAAGTGGTCNGGATGGATATTGCGATAAGGGCAGAAGAACGGATGTGAGGTTCGGATCATAGTTGANTTGAGAGCAGAAGTTGANTTTGTTGGAGGGTNTGGTGAAAATGNACGCGATGTAGACCAGTTCATATCANCATGCGCATCGTTGTGAAACACGGACAGAGTAGCTTCGTCATCGCCGGCGACCTTCTGCCTATGTGAGGAATGGTAGATAGAGTTTAGAAATCCTCGAGGCGATACACATCATAAGCAACTTCTTCGTAGGGATGAACCTGCAGGTAGACATGCTGAATCAATGACCGTTTCTATGCGCAGCAGCAGCCTGTATTACATACCTTCTTCANCTCCGCGATGGCAGACTGAATTTGACTATTGTCTCCTTCGTCCTGTACTAGGACTTCCACACGGTGCTCCTCCACGAACTCAAGNTTTTCCTTAGTTCCGATAGCAGGATTGGCGTTAGCAGTGGGTCTGAACTGGCCAGTTCCCGGTGCCATGAACGCGCATTGCTCGTATTCTCCAATCTTTCCGACATTCTGAGGGTATTTCGTGAAGAGATGGTTTAGGATCGTGGGAGTCGACTTGACCGGCGAAAAGAATACGAGTTTGAAACGAGCCATGAATAAAGCGCCAGGGGTCGACCTTGTATACAGGAGCTCGACGGTGAATTCTTTTTTGTTCAAATCGAGGAGAAGGTAAGGAAGATAGAGGAGAGATACTNAGACAATGAGACGATGTACACANGGGTGTCAATGGGACGTACGCACCGCATTCGGACGACCGCCCCCCGAACACTCTGTTCTAACACGTCGCCTGCAGTGCGCNACCACAACCTCATCTCCTGTGCTTTACTTCATTCTCCTCNTCGTCATGAATCTCTCATTGTACACCATATCAGCATTCATCATCGTCGATACCGACGGGCACCGTGTTCTCGCCAAATACTACCATCCTCCCGGAGATCCGAACGCGGGCTCGAAAAAGCTCACTACATTCAAGGAGCAGCGGTCATTCGAGAAGGGATTGTTCCAAAAGACTAAGAAGGCTGGAGGTAAGTTCCTTTTCAGCGTAAACACCAAGCTTGTNGTTGAACCTGACGACGTGTTTGTGCAGGAGACATCACGCTCTATGACGGATACCTCGCAGTATACAAGCACTCGCTAGACCTCATCTGTTATATCATTGGAAGCACTTCGGAAAATGAGTTGATGCTGCTCTCAGCACTATCGTCGTTCATTGACGCAGTCAGCTTGCTGCTACGGAATCAACTGGAGAAGAGATCGGTGTTAGAGAACCTGGACCTGGTCTTGCTGTGCTTAGACGAGACGATCGACGACGGGTGAGTGCAGCATCCGCCTACCCTACACAGCTCGCACTAATGTCTACCCTCAGTGTCATCGTCGAGACGGACGCTGCAGCCATTGCCTCGCGAGTCAGCCGACCAAAGGCGGATACCACCGAGATCGTCATCAACGAGCAGACCCTCTTGAACGCGTACCAGACAGTGAAGGAGAAGATGCAGCAGCGGATAGGACAGTTGTAGAGCGGATGATTGTGTATTGTAGGGTGCTCCTGTGTCATCATCGCATTGGTATCTTTCCCATTGCCCTCACTTGAACCCGTTGCAACGTTTGCTGCCCACACATTCTAGGGTCTGGATCACCACTGCTCCGGCGCATGCGTCGCCTGTAGCATACGACAAGGGGTGCGTTGTGTTCCCCCTCGAGCCGCCGCTTCGTCTAGCCAACTCGATATGTCAGCAACGACCATGCCAGGGGAGACCCTCTCCGATGTCGCAGGAAGTCTCCGAATATTACTTACATTTCCGCTCAAACTTTCGACACAACTGAAGCATTCGTAGGTCTGGGGCGTCGTAAGGTTGAGGAGCACATGCTTTTGCTCTATTCCTGGTTGCTTTGGACAGGTAGAATGCCGCCGGGGGTTGTCCGGGAGGTCACGCGTCTCGAAAGTGCAGGGAAACAAAGCGGCGCTCAAGCAGAACACGTTCGTAAATCCACGTCGAACAACGCAAATCAGTTGGTGGTGTACAGAGGATACTGTGCTTGCCGAAACCGTTGCTGATCATACTTCCGAGTGTAGGACATGCCATCGCCCATATGCCTCACATCAACAGGTCCAAGATATGGCCATCAAAATTCGCGTACATGACATCTTCTCTACGACTGATATCGGAGAAGTTCGAGAAATCGAAAGTACATAAAGCGGCTTGGGTACGCGACGCAGGGAAGCTTGAGCCCCCCCGTGTTGCTTGCCTCTCTCTGCATCTTCATCTTCAGCGACGATGATGAAGCTCCTCACGCTCGCCTCGCTCCTGCCCTTCCTCGGCTCGTCGGTGTTGGGCTGCGACGACCACGCGCACGCTCATGACCACGCACATGAGAAACGCGCGATCCCGTCTGTGCAGCTGGCCCCGCCCACTAGGCCTCTCGACTGGAGCGACATTAATATCATCCATACTACTGACAGTCATGGGTGGTTGCTCGGACACCAGAAAACGTCGTTTCCCGAACCCAACTATAGGTAAGTGCACGTTCCTCCGACTGGCTGCGTACGGTACGAGGTATACTCACGCGTGTTTGTGTTTTTGCGTATCAGCGGTGACCTCGGAGACTTCGCGTCGTTCGTGTCGCACATGAAGCAGATTGCTCTCGTGCGTGCTTGACACGACTACCTTTACGCGCTGGCGTACATTCCGCTCATATATACTGCAGGAAAAAGACGTCGACCTCCTCCTCGTCGACTCCGGTGATCTTCACGACGGTGCGTGATTTGATGCCCCACATGCGCGTTGACAGATGTCTTAACACGGTCACTTTTTCTTTAGGTACCGGCTTGTCAGATGGCTTCCCTCCTGGGGGCGTGGACGCGCATGAGGTATGTATGCGTCAAGCACAAATCATAATGAACAGGTGTATCACATGGACTTGTCTGACGTGAATTGCGCTCGCAGTCAAACAAGTTCTTGGCTAAGCTGCCATACGACATCATGGCTATTGGAAAGTAAGAATAACTCACCCTCAAAGCTCCTAGGAGCACGTTGGACTGACGTTTTTGGGTGATAGCCATGAACTGTACATCTACAACAACACTCTGGACATGTACGTTTCTATTCCTGTCTACCTCCGGTATTTTCGGAATCCTCATCCCTTCACTCATGACATTGACAGGTACAAAAACTTCGCGCCCCACCTGAACGGCCGCTACCTCTCCTCCAACGTCAACATCACCGTCCCCGACAAGCACGGCGTGAACCAGAGCGTCCCCGTTGGCAGTGAGTCTTCCCTTTTCAATGTCAATACGGCGTAAATATAGACGTAGAATTGACGGGACACGTGCAGGCCGCTTCGCGAAGTTCAAGACCAGGAAAGGACGGAAAGTCACATCGGTCGGTGTCCTGTATGACTTCACTGACAACGATGAGGGGACGACTGTCCAGAAGGTGTCGGACATGGTGAAGGAGCAATGGGTACGTTTCTAGATCTATTCTTGACATGTTTGCAGAAACTCATGCGGGGGGGACGCAGTTCGCAGAGGCTATTGAGGAAGAGCCTGATTTCTTCTTGCTTGTCGGGTACGTTCAGTGTCTATTCTTGAGCAGACGCAGGTTGCTAAACGCAGTTTTGAATGGACAGACATATGCCGGTGCAGAGGGATGACTGTAAGTTCCATAGCATATCATATACTCATGTCGACTTCGCTCAATAATATTGTTGAGCAGGGCCCCTCGTGTTCAACGCCGTCCGCGCCGTCCACCCCACAACACCCATCCTCATCCTCGGCGGCCACACGCACATCCGTGACTGCGGTCAGTCCTTTCCGTTCATATTCGCAGATATCCTGGCTGATGTTATTGTTCTAACGAATAGTTCAATTGGACGGCCGCTCGATGTCCCTGGAGAGCGGTCGGTACATGGAGACCGTCGGTTTCCTGAGCGCGAAGCTCGACCAGAAGGGGAGCAAGAAGAATCTGACGTTCTCGAGGCGGTACCTCGATCCTAACCGTGTCACCTACGAGGTTCGTCAAACCTTCTCTTCAGGGAATGGTGTGAATGCATCGGCTGACCGACATCACGCGTTCTAGTTCCATGCGCAGACGAAGAGCTTCAACTTCGACACGGCACTGGGTGAGAGCATCACGAAGGGTCTGAACCAGCTCGCAGTCACCTTCGACCTGAACATGACCTTCGGCACCGCCCCGAACGACTTCACGATCTCCCGCTCGCCCTTCCCCTCCAACACGTCCTTGCTGACTCTGTATGCCGCAGAGGTCCGTCCCCCCTCACACTCCCACGTTTCCCCACCCAACTGACCTGACGCACCTCGTGTGTGTCGTGATCCGTCCAGGCGATGCCCGTAGCACTCACGATCAACAACACCCGCGCCTCCCTCCCCAACATCATGATCACCAACTCCGGGTCGCAGCGGTTCGACGTCTACCACGGGCCCTTCACCAAGAACGACCAGCTCACCGCCTCGCCGTTCGCCGACACGTTCCTCTTCATCCCCGACATCCCCCGCGGGGGTCGCCAAGCAGGTCCTCCCCGCGCTGAACAACGCCGGGGGCGGACGAGAAGCGGGCGGTGCAGGAGGAGCTGGAGAGGCGGGAGAAGGAGGCGTACGGGCGCGGGTATGTGGATAAGGTGTATCGGGAGTGGTTGAGGGAGATGAATGGGCGGTGGGGCGTCGAGAGGCGGGCGGCGCAGAATCTGACGTTGGGGTATGTCACGCAGGATGTGAGTTTGTTTCTTCCTTGGTCGGCGTTCTCCTCGTTCGCGGTCTGATGCGTTGGTTTAGGCTTGCCCTGGGATCGGAGACGATATCCTCCACGCGCCCCTCGTAAGCCCCCCCCTCCATCCTTCGCTTCCTCACCCGTTAACCCCTCCTATTTTACGTTTTACAGCCATTCTTCTCCACGCCAGACTTCATAGCCTCCAACGCGCCAAACGTCACCGACGACACCCCCATCGACCTCGTCTTCGTCGACTTCATCGAGGACCAGCTCCTCGGGATCCTCAACGCAGTGCAGACGAACCAGACCTTCACCGAGGCCGACGTGCAGAGCTACACGGACGTGCTGGCGAGTGCGGTGTTGGGGCTGTTCGCTGAGAAGGCGTGGAATTGAGGAATCGATGAGTTGAGCGGGGGTTGAGGGGTTGGTTTTGGGTGTGCATTGTGTATTGTGTGTGTGTGTGTAGGGAAGGGGATACATGTGTGTAGCGTAGTGAATTATGGATGGGATATGCGAAGATGGGATGGCGTGTGGGGACAAACGGAACGATGCACAGTGAAGGAAAGGGTATGTATGTACTAATAAACGAACGAACAGACGAAGAGGCTCCTTATAGACAACAGCGGTGATTCTCGGCTCAACTCTCAACTCCCCATCCTCATATGTAACCCGATAGCATAAGTAGCAGCAAAGCAAGGACAGCAGACTTGACCTCAATGTTGGGTAGACGCAGGCATGTTGAACGTAAACGCAGACACCAAATTCTGCTTCAACCAAATTCGGATCCTTCAGCAAACCGCCTCGAAGTTCAAGCACGCAATGATAACTCATGTTCAAACGCACCTGATCAGACATGACCACGTCCCTCCCCACCCCGCTCGAAGCCGACGTCAAGCACACAAACGGCTCGAACTCCGGCGGGAAGAGGTACCCCTCCTCCGGGCGCGGCGGGCGCGGCGGTGCGCCCGTGCTCTGGTAAGACTGGGCGTAGCACACCACGCGCAGCTCCTACGCGTACAAAAACAAAAACAACCTCGTGAATCAGGAAGTGTAACTTATAAGAAGCCAGTCAAAGGAGAAGCCGCAGGCCTCGGCGCACCTCGAAACTGTACCCCTCGCACCCGGGCATACACGACACGCTCTCGTACACCTCGTTCTGCGTCTGCGTCTTCGTGCTCCCCTCACTCCCTCCTGCGCTGCCAGACCCGGAGGTGGCTTTCCATGTTGGGAGGCGTTTGAGACCGGGGCCTGTGTTCGAGAGGCGGCCTTGTGGCCTTCTGCTCGAACCTGCTGAACTCAAGTAACTCGCACTCGCGCTCGATGATGAGTGGTTGGTGGGCAGGTTGAGGTGGTTGTAGTTGAGACTGTCATCGACGTACGTGAGCCTCTGCGGCCTCGTGTCCAACCGCGACCTGTTCCGCCGCCCGTACGCGTCCGCCTGCACGTCCAGCTCCGAGTAGAACGGCGCTTTGGCGAGCGCGACTTTCGACGCGGTGTGGGTGCTCTCGTGTTCGTATCGGTGGTGTTGAGCGAACGCGTTCCTCTCGTCTTCGTCCTCATCCACTTCTTTTCGTCGCCTCTCAAGTTCACTTCCACCCTGTTCTGGTTCTGGGTCTTGCGGTAACGGTAATGACTCGACGCTCTCAAACAGATGATCCCCAGGCATAGCGACCGCGTCCACGTCAGGCAACGGCACAGGTTTGAGCGCGCGCCGCGGGAGGGGCGCGCCGACGTTCACAGGTGCAAAGTTGGGCAGCGGGTCTGGCCCGAGGTGCAGCGGTGACAGTAAGTCGAAGGCTTCCCTCGGGTGTTGCAGGTAGCTAAAGGAGGAGGACATGGGAGGGAGAAGAGAACTGACGCGTCGTGTGTGACGAGGAAGGGAAGAAGAGAGCTCAAAGGGAATGTGGTTTGACCATGGAACAATGTACAATTGTCTGACTGTTGGATCACAGCGGCTTTAGACGTCTCTCTCGAGTAGGATGATCTTTAGAGGGAGACTCGTCGCGCATTACCATATCGGGTGCTGCTACTGTGGCTTTGTGGCGACCCAAAACTCAGCCTGGTACAACCACCTCATCATCGCCATCCTGTCCGCCGTGTACTCGCACTCCACCGTCCGCCTCTCCTCCTCCCCAACCAGGAATCCCACCATCTCCGCAAGTCGCACCACCTCCTCCAAGCTCAGCTCCATCCCCGCCGAGTGCCCGCCCGTCCACAGCAGAGGACCCAGGTTGATCCACGTCCCGCCCGGCTTCAGGACCCTCAAGATGTGCTCGAGCGTGGCTATGATGTTGAGCGACGTGTCGATGAAGAACAGCGTCACCACGTAATCATATTCCTCGCACTGCCCTCCAGGCCCGACCCACTGCAGGAAATCCCCCTCCACGACGCGCAGGTTCGGCCGCGGGCGGGGGACGACGTCGGGGAACGTGATCCCGCGGAGGGTGTTGGCTGTGGTGCGGGAGTGGGAGAACCAGTAGGCGTACGGATGGACGGTGTGTTGGTTCTGTGTGTCGGTCGTGTTCGGGGACAAGAGGAAGCGGAGGGCGAGCGTCATGAACGCCGAGAACTCGATCGCTGTCGTCTCGTACCCTGCAAGCATCTCATCAGCACTAGCAGTGGCCAGCTAAACACACTACGCACCGAGCTCGGACACCTCCCAAGCCATCCTCCCCAGCCCACATCCCGGCACCAGCACCTTCTTCCCTTCCTTCCCCGCATCTTCACGCAATACAGCCAAGATCGGCTCAAAGATCCTCTCCCGCTCACCCCGCCCCTCCTCGCTCCAATCCCGCACAAAATGCTTCAAAGCCTCCCTTACGCGCCCCACGTCCGGTCTCGACAGGTCTGCCGTGTGTACGAGCGACGTCCAGCCCCACCCCCACCCCGCTCCCTC